>JAJONR010010979.1:0-35360 GCA_029582245.1 Solanum etuberosum | reverse complement strand
AAGGGATTTAAATTTTAAGATAATTATTCAATACCATAATTAAGAGATTTATGTATCTGATTTAATTTTTTAAAATATATGGTATAATTATTAAAAAGTGGTATTATGAGTAATATTTTTAAACTATAGATAAAATATGTATATATAGTAGTGAAGTATGTCTAATTATGTAGTTTTTTTATTCTAAAGTAAATTATTTATTCCTCGATTTCTATTTCTCACAAATATATAAATATCTCTCACAATTACATTTATATATGATTACTGAAGTTGAACAATTGAATGCACTCCTCTTAGTTATATAATTTAATTATCAAAATAGTAGTATTAAAAAATTAGAAGTGTGTGATTGAATTAAACCATGCTCTTAGTAAATTTTCTTTGATTACCTTACTTGTTACGATTGATTACTACACTAATCGTCTCTTTCGATTACAAATAAGTGTAAAATAAATTATACTAACATAAAATTAATTAAATTTTATTAATTAATTAAGTTTATATTTATAAATAATTTAATAATTTTATATTTTACCCATAAAAGTAATTTTTATAACTATATAAATATTATGACATATTTAATATTATAAATTTCAAAAAATTCCACATGTCCATTAAATTGATTAACCTTAAATGAAACGAAGTGAACACTCAAAAAAAAAAAAAAATCTTAAATGAGTTCATTTAAGATTTCTGTACTCATAATTCAAAGTAGATATCTTTTTAAAAAATCAAACCAATAAAAATTATCTAAGGCCATGTATAGAACCATGTGAAGTGTTACACATAAGCTCTGTTAATCATATATTTTAAAGTTAGAAACTTGAAATTTACATTTTTGAATTTTTTATTTTTAAAATTTGAAGTTATATTTTTTAGGTATGCATTTTATTTGAATTAAATTTAACTTTTGTGGGAGAAAGTGAAATATTTTGAAACATGAAAAAAAATTGAAGATAGATTTTTAAAATTTGTTACAAAATATATATTATGACTACACAAATATTTGGATATTAAAATCTAGCCCGGATTTCATGATCAAACATTAACTTATTTAAAAAAAAAAAAAAAAACTAATATTGATTTCTTCATTCAATTATTTTGTTAGAATTACTTTCTTCATTCTTATTTATATATATGTCGTCCTTTCCCTCCATTCCTATTTATATATCGTTTTTACTAAAAATTGATGTTCTTTAATACTTTCATTCACAAAATCAATACACAAATAACACTGTTTTTCCTATTTTTACTCTTTAAAATTATTGACCTTGAAAGTATGAATTTGACCAACATAGTAAAACTAAATGATTAATTCATGTTCATTGGTCAATTCAATTACCAAAATAAATTAATTCATGTTCAATTATTGAAAACTTAATTTCAAAAAAATACTGAATAAGGTTACAATGGTAAACTTACATAATTTCTTAAGGAACGTGAAATCTAAAATGGTGAGATATAAATAGGAACATAGTGAGTATTTGTCATTTCATAAAATCAATGCATAAATGACACTATTTTTTCTATTTTACCCTTGAGAGTTATTAGTTTTAAAAGTATGAAGTTGTACAACATAGGAAAACTAAATGAATTAATCAAAATAAATTAATTTATGTTCATTTATATAAACTTGACTTTAAGAAAATACTAAATAAGGATATAATGATAAACTTACATAATTTTTTAAGAAACGCGAAATCTAAAATGATAACATATAAAAAAGAACGGAGGGAGTACTTTTTTACATTTTGTTTGTCTCACAAAGGGTGGAAAAGTGCATAGATAGGCTTTATTGGGCGACCCTGATAGGAAAATAGAAAAGCCCAAAGAGACTGATAAAATGTACTTATATGGTTACCAAGCTACTGCTGCCCATCCGCAGTCATGGTAAACAAGTTCCGCAGGCAAATTGGTGAAGTCTCTTCCATTTCTAACATTTCTCAACCCAAATTCTGCAAGATCATTTTTAGCCCACATGAATTATGCCGTCTCGTAAGTACTTTCTTCTCCATTTTCCTTCTTTAATTTTCGTGGATTCCCAATTTTATGTTACTGCATCTCTACTTTCCCTCCTCGTTAAATGTGCATTTGAATCGAACGATTTGTAATCTAATTCAATGAGAATTTCTCAATAAAATTCGCATAAAACGCTATTTAACTTGGTCTAAGCTGATATTTATGTCCTCCAACTTTAGGTGTGCAAGTAAGTACAACTTTAGGTGTGCAAGTAAGTAGATGCACGCTTCTTACGCGACATAATATACATAGGATGTTGTGTAGGATGGACATTGTCATGTAGGAAGTGTGTGTCTATGCCATGTAGGATGGGCATTGTCATGTAAGACGTGTGTGTACTTGTGCACATTCAAAGTTGGAGGACATAAATGTGAGATGAGGAGGTCAAGTTAAAGGACATATTGTATTATGCCAATAAAATTTGGAGGCTTGGAAGTAAGAAATGAATCGTTGCCCTTATTTCAATAGCAGAAGCTAGCTAATGAGGTAAGAAATGCGCAAGACCTATAGCTCATTGTCTCAATCAATGTAGGACAAGGTAACATAGGTCGAATAAAAATACTGTGTGCGAAGGCGTCTATTGCCAATTATGTATGAAACTGAATTCAGATTTCCTTTGAACACAGAGGATTCCAAAAGGATTTGCCAGCAGATATTGCAAGAACATCTTAAACCCTGTGTATCTTGAGGTTCCCAATGGAGAAGTATGGGAGGTTGAACTGGAACATTCTGAAGGCCACATTTGGCTAGCTGAAGGCTGGAAGGATTTCAGCAACTATTACTCAATAAGACGCGGGAACTTTTTTATGTTCGGATACAATGCTCGTTCTCATTTTAATGTCACTATATTTGATTTTAGTGCAGCAGAAATTGAATATCCACCAGCAGAGATTGAGTCGGATGATTCTATAGATATTTCGGATGTGGTTGAGCATTCTTCTGAATATCTGAGCCATGACCCCTTAGTGCAGGAGAGAAAAAGAATAAGACAAGAAGGGGAAGAAGAGGATGATATTCCAGTTGAACATCAAACTAATGTAATCGATGAAGAAGAGTCTCAACTGAATGTAGTTTCACTAGGTAAGAAAACTTCTTATCTGGTTTATTAGCTATGAACAGAATGAAATCAGTCGTCTTGTTACATTATAATTTAATAGTAATACATTGCTTTTGGATATCTATTTCAAGTAATAAGTGAAGATTGCGAGGAGCACGAACAACAATCCAACATTGTTACCAGTAAGAGAAAGGCAGAGAGGGATGAAGGGATAGCTGATAACTATCAAAGAGCAAAAGCTTTTAAATCTAAGAATCCATTCATTGTATCTTTTATGCATCCATCGTATGTCTCGAAACCACACGCTCTGGTAAGCTATCAAACTTTGTAGAATGCCTGATGCCCGACCCTTTTTAATTCATTCCATTCATATGCATAACCTTAAACTCAATTTATGATTTACCTCTTTTGGCAGTACATTCCGTTGAAATTTGCTAGGATGTATTTCATGCGGAACAGTGGCAATTTAGTGTTGCGTGTTCCAGGGAAAGGATCTTGGTCTGTCAAATGTGTTATGCTAAGGAAAGATGCTAAAGTTACTTGTGGTTGGAAGGCGTTCGTTCTGGACAATAAGTTAAAATATGGTGATGTTTGTGTCCTTGAAGTAATTAATGACACTAAGCTTTCCTTGATAGATGTCACCATATTTCCAGGGATTTCTGATGGTACAAACTGAGTCTATCAATGCTGAGGCTTCGGTTCCATGTTCTCAACACATAGATACATCCTATCAAAGAGCAACAGCTTTTACGTCTGAAATTCGGTTCTTCAACACATAGATCCATTCTATTTGCCTTTTGTAAGTTGCTGCCTTTTGCAAAGGGGAGTCCTCCTCCCATTAAATTAGAGAAATTTCGCCCAAAGCATGTAAACCTTAGAGTTTTTTATTTTGTAATATTAGCTTCTTGTATGGAGGTTTTTTGTCATGAACTTCTTGTGTAGAGTTGAGTATGTTCAACTGTGACATATGTATGAGGTGGTAAATCAATGCGTCTCCCTTACTTCATGTACTCTTTGGATATTAATGTTCGAAGTAAGGGTCAAAGCCAACCCCCGGCATGATGCCATTTGAAATAAAAGAACCTTTCTGATGGTTGACCTCGATGATTTTCAATATCTTGGATTCTACATAAACATATGAGTGGTCGATTTGATTGTGAATTGCATTAATGAAGACCAGAAAACACATTTTGGATATAATATGGAGATACCTCGTTGTACATAGAGTTACTTGTTTGTGAAATATATTCACTCATGAGGAGAAAAAGGAGCAAAGTAGGAACATTAATTTATTGGAGTGCCAGTGATATTCCTCGACTGGTGCATGCTTAGCAGACATGACTTTTCGTCATCTGTAACAGGCTCAATAAGCTTAGATCTCACAGCCCAAAGATCAAACTTTTTTGAAGCTAATGAAAGAAATAGCAACAGATGGTGTCGTGGCCAGCTTGCTCACACCCCGACTAACTCCACGGAGTATCTACTATCTCCCATCAACAGAAGTAGTATCAGATAACTTTGTCCACCAATGCTTAGACAGTTTCATACGCAGTGAATTTGTGTCTGTAGAAAGTGTCCTGATTTGAGATTTTGGACTACTTTCTTTGTAACCTGAGGTTTCTATAAATGGATGTTCTCATCCACAGCACGAGTACACAACATGGAAACATCTAACCAACTGGTCCTTCATGTGAGGTGATTCTGATATGAATTGTCTTGATTTCTTTTGTTTATACGTTTCTACCATTCTTTTGGGGAGCCTTTTGTATGCAGATATATCGAGCAGGCACCTAAATTAGCTCAAAGTCAAACTTGGTTACAGAATGTAGTTTGATTATCTTGGATAAAACTATCAACAGGATTGCTTTAACCAAGAACTATGTTTATGTCACTGCACCCAAGGGTGTGGCATGGTGGTCAATGAAGTGGGTTGAGCACCTTGTTCTAGCCTTGGTGGACAAAGTTACCTGGTATATGTTGCTGGTGAGAGGTGGCAGGTATCATGTGGAATTAGTCGAGGTATGTGTAAACTGGCCCAGACACTATGATTATCGGGGGAAAAAAAGGTATGTTTATGCCACTGTTTCAAATAACTTCAAAAGCAATAGTGAAGGGAAGGTGTCTTATAGTGCAGACAAGTAAAAATGATGGTTACAACCATATATCTTCAATCTCTGACTATTGTAAGAAATAAAACCTTAACTTATGAACCCTTGGTGAGCTGTAAAATGCATTGTTGTTGTTGTTGTTTGTGTCCTTGAATAATTTGGAAAAATATCTCATCTTTCTTGCTTCAAGTTCCTTTCTCTTTTCATTCTAGCTCTATCTTTTCCCCCTTCAGGATCGAACATCAATTTGATTCGATAGATGACTCATTGGGATAGATGTAGATGAACAATACATTTCCTTACCTCTGCTTCATCTGCCACAGATCCTTTTCTTATTCATCTTCTTCTGTTCACTACCCTCTATGGATTTTGCAAATACTCTCAGAAATCACAAGAGCCTCTGTTTAAAAAGTTAAATTGTAGTTGGATGACTTTAGAGGGAATTTTTTTTTTAGAAGCGACTTTAGTAGGATCTTCTTGTTACATACATATTTAATTTTGTGTATTCATGTATAATAATGGTATATATTTTCTATTTCAATTGTATATGTGACAAAACATAAATTAGTGGATATATAGTATAATATACATACAAATAATATATTGATGGAATATTTACATTATATAAAATGTTAAAGTAATGATATATTTGAAATATATTAAAGGCATTTACAAACAAACAAAAAAAACAGTGTACAATAGTTTATGTGTGTATATCTGATTTTATATAGGGTATATGATGTAAAAAAGATATACACGATATAATATAATCAAATCGAAAATGAGAATCATTAGTCCTAAATTAATTCCTTAGCGAAAAAAAGAATGATGAATTGATGATGAAACAGAGATGGATAATCTCTTGTGCCAATTTATGTGGTACATATTGAATTTAGTGATTCAAAGTCCAAACAAGTCTTCTTCTTTTTTACCGTAATGTTTTCATATATTTTTTTAATATCTTGAATTATTAATTGTTATGACTTAAAGTACTTTTTATTGTAGTTATCAAATATGTAAATTTTATTCTAAAAAACTTAAGATTCTATGTCCAAATTTACAATTAAACTTAAACTATTGACTCTTGAAATTCGAACTATATCATATAAATTGAAATTTTGTTCACTTTTTACTTGTCACATTTTACTTTCTGAGAATCAAACTACATGACCAATATTTTAAGATCTATTATTTCATCATATAAATATTGAATAATTGTATCTCTTGTAATTTAAATTTAAAATTTAAAATTTAAAATATTAAATCAATCAAATCTGATTTAAACTTTGAAGATTAGTGATCAAATTGTTGCTAAAATGGTAAGAAAGCCCGTTTTTTATGAGATTACTATTTAAATTTATTGACCATATAGTGCAGGAAATTACTGCGGTATAGGGTCAAGCCGCAAGCACAACAATTTCCTACGCTATATAAATTGTTAAGATACTAAGATATTTTTTTTTATAATTTTAATTCATTTGTTTTTTTTATTTAATTGTATGATATGGCTTTCAAATTGGTTGGTTTACGATTTTTATCCTTAGAAATCAAAATTATATCCAACGGGACATAAATTATTTAAGAGCACAAAGTATAAATTGTGAGATATTATGATGCAAAAATATAAAGTTATGCTCATTGAAACGAATATTTATCTTAAGAATCAAAAACTAAGCTAACATTCCGTCATAGATTTTGAAAATTTATTTTCAAATATTTATCCATCATAAAATTTTATCAAACATTGAAAATCGATCTCAATTTTTTCGGTTTTTTTTTAATTTTCACTCAAAAATCTTTAAAAATATTTCGAATAAAATATACTATAAACATAATTTTAATTTTCAATTTTCAATTTAAAAATCTATAATTTAATCGGAGCTAGATACGAGCACAAAAAGAGTACAATAGTGCAAATAACCTCTTTTTTTGGTCATTTAGGTTTCGGACACAATAATATTTTCCCTCTAGTTTTCAGAAAAATTCTCTTTTATCAGGAATAGGAATATCTACGTAGTAGTGAACCCTGTTTTTCCCGGCGGAAAAATAAATTGCCGCCGTCGCCGTATTCCGTCTTCAACTTCATCTTCATCTTCTACAGAACAAGTCAAGAGAATCAGAAATCTCAAAAAGTAAAATTTCATGCAATCCAATTTGTACCCATCAACCCACACCCGTTGTTGTTTCTCATGGAACCCAGACAAACCCCAAATCCCCACACCCAAAATCCTCAAACACAAGCTCAAAACTTCTACTATTTCCCCAGGTGTATCTACTTCTCTGAAAACCTCATTAAATTTTGGAGAAGAAAAGTTTAATAAGCAACAAGAAGAAACTAGTGTGCCTTTTTATCTTCCAGTCTCGGTTCGCAAATCAGATAGTCATTCTAGGTATATTTGGGATGGGAAAGACTTGAAGTTGGTATCTGTTGATGGAAATGCTTTTTCGATATCCGATTTCGACTCTAATTTTGAAGATACAGTTCATAAGTTGGTCAGAATTTGTGTTTCGGCAATAAGAAATTTCTTTCTTCCGAGGGAAGTTAGTCGTAATTACCTTGAATACGTGAAGTGGAAGTTTGTTCATCGTGTTTCCAGTTCTGCTCTCCAAGTTCTGGCCACCCAGGTACACTTTTTTTTTTTTTTTTTGTAAATTACTGTTATACAACAAAGTTTAGATTTTGATATTGAATTTTCATATTTCAGCTATTTAACTAGTTAACATATGGTATTCAATCTTCATATTCTGGGTATTGAACTCGTAAATTGTTGTATACGGTGAATGTTTCAATCTTTGTTTCAGCTACCAAACTTGTAAATTATTTGTATGCTAGGTATTAAAGTTGGGATTTTGATGTTGAATCTTCATATTTCGACTCTCAAACTTCTAAAATTGTTGGTGAATGGTAGTAAATTAAGATTTTGATTTTGCATATTCATATCTCAGCTATTGAACTTGTAAAACTAGTTTATTAATATATGGTGAATAGTTCAAATTTTAGACTTTTAGTGTTGAATTTGGATTCTTCCATCGGAGCTCATGATGTTTGTTTAGAGACACTGGTGTAGTTAATCATTATGATCTTTATATGGGGAACTACCATTTTGTAGTTCACCTGTGGAATTACTCATTATGATCTTTATGAAGGTATGAAGGTACCAGTAGTTTACCTGATATTTGTGTGCCTGCACAATGTGAGTTAGCATCTAAGGTGCAGATCACTCAAATGCCTTCATTGACAATGGCTTGTGTAATTGGTTGTGTTTTGTGAATGACGATATACAGGCTATGTTGCGGGCAATTGGAATTGGGAACTCCCGTTCACTTCCATTGGCTGCTGCACTAAATTGGGTCCTGAAGGATGGTCTTGGACGGTTGTGCAGGTGCATCTACACTGCTAGCCTAGCATCTTCTTTTGATACCAATCTTAAGGTATAGCTTTCTAACATAAAACAACAGGGAATAGTTTGTGCAACTCATCTTATAAAGCTTATTTTACTGATTTTTGATAGTAAAAATTCATTTTTATCTTTTGGAAAATGATGCTTATATATCTTCTCTAAGAATGTTGACTTGTACGCCAGAAAGATTGCCAGCTTTTAAAGCAAGATTACCTCAAGAGACTATGTAAAAGTTTCATCTGTTTGTTTCTTACTTTGTTTTATGGGGTTGGCTGCAGAGAGTAAGGTTCTGTACATCAGTTCTCTACAGTTTGAGCATTGGAGTTGAATTGTTGACTCCTGTATTCCCACAATACTTTTTGATGCTTGCATCAATTGCCAACATTGCCAAGCAAATAAGCCTTGCGTGTTACCTAGCAACTAGTGTAAGTCTCAGCTACAAAACATATGATGTTATATTTATATGCACGTGTAACACTTTTGGGATCTGATCTCAAATTCTCCAGCTTTAGCTCTTAGTTATGATACTTGTTTGATGTGAGCTAGTTATTTTGGCTGCAAATAATACCTTTTCCCTTATCTTGCCATTTAGCTGTTTACCATGTTTTATTTCCCTTTATAGTTTCTAACAATTCAACTGCAACTTGACATATAAATTGATTTCTTCAAAATTTTGTTATGTAGAGGGCTATTAAGATCTGAAGTGCCTTTGGCATATTCAAAATAGTAGGCTAATAAATATATGCACTTATGAGGCTTTGAATTTCTACTGTGAGGTCCCCCAGGGTAGCTATGGCATAATAAAGCTGACGCACTTAATTTTGTCACTTGGTTGAATTGCTTTCTGAAAGTGAAATTAGTTGAAGTTGAGCACTCAATTGCTTCCGCTAATGACCAATTCACTTTCACAAGTCCTAGAGATCTGAGAGAAACAATATGTCTTCTGGATTTAAGCGTTTTTAGCATATCTGTAACAGCTGGAAGAGAATTGATGCAATTATACCTTGAATTTCTCCTCTAACATGCAAGTGAAATATGAAATTATCAGGGAGTAACTGCTTGTTTTTGCCAGTTTATTTGGAAAATGGCTATGTTCAGTAATTGTAGTTCGCTTAAATAGCCAAATCGCATGTTAAATTTTTAGTGATATGAATAAGCACAGGTGTCTTCTGGATTTATCAGTAACATTAACAAATTTGAGATAGAATTTCTGTTTGAGAATTTATTGTTGACATGTTAACAGACTGCTATTCATAGAAGCTTTGCAATTGCTGATAACCTAGGCGAGGTTTCTGCAAAAGGACAGGTTCTCTACAATATTTCATCACGTCATGCTGGATTCTTATTAGTTTCACTCTTCCAATCTGACTGTTGGTTTATGTTTCAGATTCAAACAGTCTGCTTTGATAATCTTGGTCTTACACTTGCTGCAACCCTGAACATACTGTCTGCTAATAATCCAAGGTTTGTTTGTTTTCCAACTTGAATTTCTGAAGTATCACTGTCAGCTTTTATCTACGTTTTGAAATGATATAGAGATTCTTTGCATTTGCCTCTACGAACCCATCCATTTGGTCTATCTTGTTGTGCTTGAAGTGGAACAGTTTATACAACATGGGTCTCACTATTTCCTTTTCACACTGAAATATGAGAAGTGAACATGTGATTTATATCTTCCACCATTTCCTTATACAATAAGATCCTAAAAGCAAGAATTGGTCCGACACATTTTTGTGCTGCTTCTGGTAATCCCTGTGATGTAGATTTCTGACTTCTGAATGATATAAAAGATTGCAAGCAGGTCTACCATTTGTGATGTACCCAGTCTTCTCGGTGCTTGACCTTTTTGGTATTTATCAAGGACTAAAGCATGTGCATCTGCAGACATTAACTAAGGTTGGCCCTCGTTCTCTATGCCGAAAGCATTAGTATTCAAGTTGAATTATACTTCCTTTTTTGGCTACTAAACTTAGGTTATATTTTCTTTAAGGAGAAGAAATATGTGATATGACATGATCTATTTAACAGTCTTTATTGAGTGAACGTTAATCATCTTTACGTGTTGATTCGGATATCACTCCTTTTACATTAATTCCAGGATAGGCTTAACATCATTATAAGCACATGGATTCAACAAGGATTTGTCCCATCACCTGAAGAGGTGAGTAAACAGGAGGGTATTGGCTTATCTTGGAGCAGAGGTAATTTTTAACTTGCATTTTGCTGTAACAAGGCCTTATTGCTTGGTTTAGCGCTACATCATTAGTAGAGAAACATTCTTAATCAGCTTTAATCAGGCAGAGAGCCGTGGTCTATCAGAATTGGTTGCTTAAATCCTAGACGTTGCACAGCAAAGCTATCTGTGATGACGATGCAATCTTTGAATAGTGAAAACTTTTATTTCTTGAGCCCAGAGAGTTTGACTAGTGAATTGAAAAGGAACCAGGAGGTATGTATAGCCAAAAATTATAAAGAGAGTTTTAATCAGGGACAGGCAAGCTGTTACTCTTCTGAATGTGTTTCTTAAGCAGTTCTTCTTGCTTTGCTATTACAGTATGGTGTCCTACTTTCTCTGCGGGAAGGGGCAGACACTATAGATGTGATCAGGGGCATATTGCATGTAAGATATTGTATCCATCTCTTCTCATAGTAATGACTTTATCAAGTAGTAATTTGGAACTAATGATTTTCCTTTGCAAATGAACTGAGAGATACTGGTACACCAATAGTTTTACTTCGAATAACATATCTAGCAATGCTTGTTTCTTGCTGAGCTCTTTATAATGGTTAGTATTCTTTATAATAAACTATTCTGGTGATTGACAGGCAAGTTATGTCCGCAAGGGTATAGAAGCTTGTGGTAGTTCTAGTGCAGTTCTCAAGCAATGGTTTAACTTGGTTGAAGATGGCAAGAGGTTAACAGAACAAAACTTGAGTTTCTTGTATGAGCAAATGTTGTCTTTGGGGTGGGCATGTAAGAATATTCTGTTGAGCACGCAGGAGCAAGCCCGCTATAGTTTTATAGCTGACTGAGCATATAGATACCTTCTTCCGGTTATGGTTGGTTTGCAAAGAGGAAAACGAATAAAGGGTCAAAGAAACCAAGACGGAGATTTTGTTCGTGTCCTTGTATTGTATATAATCGAAACTTTAGGCATCTCTCAAATGAAAAGAGATGCCTTATACAAGTCCGTGAGTACTGGCTGCATAAAGAGAGCTGTGTTGTACAAAGTTTGAGTAGCTTTCTTTGTGTTGTAGATTAACCGATTGAGGTTAAAACTGCTATCCGCAGATTATTGTTTTCTCGTTCATTCGTTTGTCTGAAAGGTTTTGTAATCAGTCCATCTAAAAACTTGATGCTCATTTTATTTATGGATTTTTTTTTCATGCAAAATCTTTTCGTGGCGACTAGCATTATATTTGAATCCAAGACCTCTATTTAATTTTGGTACTCCATTGAATTAGCAGTGATCACGCAATTCAGCAGAATATAACTTGGAACAATAAATTGAACTCTCACTAACAAGATGAAAGTGTAGGCAACCAACTTAGCTACTTGGATTTCGGAAGTCATTTTTACCTAGCACCACACTACAACCGGGAATATCGCAAGTTTAAAAAAATGGATCGTCATTTCACAAACTTTAGCAAACTTGTATAACAGATTTAGAAGAATATCATGATCATTAGAAGCAATTCATAATCTTGTGCAACCACTTAACGATTCAACACCGACTGAGATGAGACTGGCAGTATAACAGTTCAGCAGTTCCTACCCACAAGTATCAATAAAATTGCAATATACCATCAAAAAGTAGTTACATTGTTTTGTTCTTTTTGGTTTACCCATCAGTGTCCAAAACCAGCTTGCCATTTAACACCTCTTCCAGCATATTTTCATTACAGCAAGCAATACAACATTGACATCAGCCCCGGCTAAAATCTTCAAAATCATCACCTATCATTTGGTACGTAGCAAGCCAGATGTAGATAGGAGCCGTAATGCTTGACTGGAATTGTTCAGAACAGCTGATGATCTTGACACCTGCATCTTGCGTTTCTTCAAGAATGCCAGTGAGCTCTCTAAGCACGGAGGAGGTGGTAGATCCTTCAAAATAACTGGTCCAGACCTGTAACAAACATACAGTGAGTAAATAAGAGCGAGTTGTCAAAATTATATTAATTAAACAAGAAGAGAGCATGATGCTCACCCAGAGCTCTTGGATCTTTTCTTTTTAGATGTAGGCTGCTTCTCATGTTCTTCCTCCGAGTCTGACGAGAAAACTTTCCTGCACACAATTGAGTACCATTTTTCAAGAACTGAGAAGAGTATGAGAAGAAGACCGAAACTACCAATATACCAAGAAATGCAACAACTAACTTACTTCTCACGAGCTGCAAGAATTTTTACAATCTCATCAGGCAGCATCCCTCTATTATCCTTCGACTCCTGGGCATTTTCAGGTTCTTTTGTGTCTTCAATGCTTTCATCATTTTGTGTAGGTCGTGGAGTTAACTTCTGAGCCCATTGTCTACGGCGTTCCTTCCTTTCCCGAACAACTCTACAACAGAGCAGTCGTTTCATGACTAATGATGCAACGGCCATAAGTTGCTCACGTTTTGCAATTAAAGGCTATAATCCCCGGGCCAAAACTACCAAATCAAACATGTCGAATTTTCCACGAATATCCTCAAATGAATAAAAGTTTACAGGTAGCTTACATTAGTTTTTGGGACTTAAATAATGGATCATCTTTAATGTTATAAATAACATGATCAAAGGACCATAAACAAATCTAAGTTGCCATCTAGATTACGCTCTTAGAAGAACTAAGAGGATCTGCATGGAAAATAGAAGAACTTTCATATTTCCTTGAACCTAATACTGATTAGGCTCTTACATGTATCCTCCAAACCAACTGAACAAACCAGTTTGTAAGGACAAAACATTTCTAGACTAGAACACATATACCTGAATATCAAGCCTAAAACAACGCAGTGATATAATACTTGTTCACTTCCCAATTTACGAAAAACTCTTTAACTTTCTCCTTTTTCTCCTGTCACGATGCTTTTGAACAAGAGTTCAAATCTCGGTGGAACCTTTACTTTAAAATAAAAAAGCTTTTGTACAGAAATGCAACTTTCTCCAATTCAAACCTTAAGAGCTATGAAATAAATAGCTTCCTTGACAATTAAACTAATTCAATTATGATCACCAGATAAGTTGAGCAATTATGCCAGAATCCAACAAACACATTAACCTTGGTATGTAAAAATGAAATGTCATGTTGAATTTCAAAATTGGCAGAAAAAAGTGAATTCCCAGAACACCCTTGGGTGTGGCCTAGTGGTCAATGAAGTGGTTGAGAACCATGAGGCCTCAAGTTCAATTCTCAGCGGAGACAAAAAACACTAGGTGATTCTTACTATATATCCTAGTCCGGGTGGACAGAGTGATCTTGCTGGTGGGAGGTGACAGGTATCCCTTAGAATTAGTGGAGGTACGCGAAAGCTGGCCCGCGGCTATTAAAATTAAAAAAAAGTGATCTCCAAGCAAAAAAGCAGTGCCAATCTCTCTCAAAGATACAAGCTTTCAAATTAAAACTGAGAATGATCCATGATTTTAAGTCAGGGGGTTGGGAGCGCACTTGCATCCACTACAAAGCAGGATATTAAACAAATTCAGGTATTTATCATACTCGGATGGCTAATAAATAAACTAGTGCTAAACTGGCATTACAGAAACCTTAAAAGAGCTGAATTTTTAACTTCCAATTACCTTCCCTCGAAACAAAACAAAAAATCAAATCAAATTATGAAGAGAGCATACCTAGCCTTATGTTCTTTTTTAACTTTTCTAATCTCCTCATTGTTTTGAATTCCCTGCAATGAAAACCAATTAGCTCAACTTCTTCTACTACATCTGCTATCGCAAAAGACAGTAATTTTGATGAGAGATTTCAGAGTTAAACAAACCTGTACGGAAGTTAGTTCTTCCGGCGCATCGGAATCACTATCTTCTCCTCTTCCCGACATATCGCTTGAGTAAAGTATCGCACTTAGGCAGAGGGTTTTAGGGCTAGGGTTTTGGAGCACAAGTAAAGGCTTACGGAGTGAGTTGTGTACTTGTGAAATAATTTTCGGCTTACCCCAATTTTAGCCCAAATGTTAAAAACATCCTATACACTTGGGCTGATTTAGTTTGGTTCGGTACGAAAATAAGTTATGATGTGATTAATTATGTTGGAGTTAATTATTTTTTAATGAATATTTGATTTGCTACATTAAAAATAATGTGTTGCGTAATTTTTAAAAACAAATTGCTACAAAAGCCGGCTAACGGGGATATTCATGCGTATGAGAACATAGTAATGAAGAAGGTAATAGCCAAAATACGTTACTAGGGGCTTACACAGGGGTTCCGTTAGCAACTGGTCGGTTAGCTCAGGTGATTGAGGGAGGTGGTAAGAGACGTATCTTTGCAATTTGCCGCAGCAGGTCTACAAGCAAGGTAAGTAGGTCCATTACCAGCCGGCTCCGGATCGAAAAGACGGTCAGGGACAGGTTGCCGGGGGTATTCGGCATGGGCGGAGAGATTGAAAACTCTCCGAAAGGGGGAAGTCACAAACGAATCCTCTGACGGCTGATGAAGAGTTTTCTGAGCCGGCTAGATAGAATTGTTTAGAATCCTCTCCTAGCTTCCTCTTTCCATAGATATGGGCGCCGGCCGATTTTTCGACCAGATCCCCCTAAAAACCGTACGTACTCTCAAAAAGTGTTAAGGATGTGAGAACTGAAAAGTGAGGTATACAAAGGGTTTGATAAGATAATTTTGTCATTTTAACTATTTTATTTGGAAAAAATTTATCCCGAAATAACTATTTCACTCGGAGGAGTGATAACTTATCCAGTACTAAGTAGGCGTTTGGATATACGATTTCATATTGTGATATGAAATCAGCGTTTGAACATGTGATTTCACGTTGATTTCATATCATGTGATGAAGTCTCAAATTCTCAAAAAGTATGATTTGGGAATTTCAAATCATGATTTGGGACTTTTCAAATACAAAAATTGTCATATAAGTTTATATTTTGTAAGAACAACCCCACATTTATATCTACTAACCATTTATTTCATATGTAAATAAAATTTATAATTCATATTACTTTTTAAATCATTTATATTCATATAACGATTAATCTCACCAACATAAAATTTATTATCACTTCAAATCAATTCCTACTTTTCCATTTATAATCACCAAATTCTTTATTTTTGATCAAATTTATTTACCAACCAAATTGATCAACAAATGACTCAAAGCAACAATGTTGGTTCGTCTTCTCGGTCATATGATCGAGAAATGCAAGTTCAACGTGGGAAGATTGTTTGTACTATGTGGGAGTTATATTAAAAACTAGTACACTACAACTTATGTTCAAATTTTATTTTTTATTGAATTAAAGTTTGATCAATAAGTGTTGTAATTTTTTTAGAATAGCTCTATGATAGTATATTATGTGATTTTATAAACTTTTGCTTATTTGGTAAGATTGTAAAAGAATTGGAACAATTTTAATAGTTTTACATATTATGGGGACTTTATGTTTGTGAAAAATATACAATATAAAAAGTCTAAAACTGCATGTCCATACAAAACTTCAACTTCATCTCATAATTTCATATCATTATTTCATATTATGTGATTTTATAAATTTTTGCTTATTTGGTAAGATTGTATAAAGAATTGAGACAATTTTAATAGTTTTACAACTTATGGTGGTCTTATGTTTATGAGAAAATTCATGCAAAACTTCAACTTCATCTCATAATTTTAATCACGATTTCATATCACGTGATCAAACAGACCCTAAGTATTAATTCTGGGATAATTTATCCCTAACTTTATAACCAAACAAGCTATTAATAAGAGGTACTAAAAATTTATGTCAAATCCTTTATCCATCGCAGCAAACGTGGCCTTAAAAAAAGTCTTTTTTTCCCTTTTAGTTTTGGTACCTGGACTAGCTTCGTTAATCTCAAGTTCTCAACTATTCCACCGTATATTGGTACCTCCCACCAGCACAATTATTAGACTCCGTGAACCAGGGGAGTAGCTAGAGCTTCGTCGTAAAATTACGTTGTCTAAATATGTCAAATTCTACATTTAAAGGATATATATTTAAAGTTGGACACCCTTGACAAAAGCTATGCTTTTGGAGTAGTGGTAATAGGTGTCCATTTAGCGAAGGAGTTTTGGATTTGAACCCCAAATAGCACAATATTTTATTATTATTATTTTGATAGCCACAAATCATTATTTTTGGACACCCTTAATTAAATTTCTGGCTCCGCCACTGCCGTGAACCAAAGGTTAAGTAGATAGGAAAGAATACTTTCTTTTGAATCGCAAGATATACTGTAATGAGAAATTTCATTCTTTCTTAAATCGCCCTTAATTTTAATTGATCCTATAATTTGAAATTTAGACAAACTCAAGCCAAACACAAAATTTCACACAATGAAGCATTAAGAAATATAATCTCAACGTGACTAATGTAGTGTTTGATTAGCCATATAAAAGATATATATAATTGTCAACTTTCCAAATTCATAGTTTGCAAGCATGAAATGTGTGAAGAAAACTTTACAAATTAAATCCATCAACCATAAGTACTTCATATGTCAAAAGTACATAATCACATAACCAGAAATGTTTAAACAAAACCAAATCCATTTATTCAGAGGTCTGCTTTGCAGCATTGAACATTGAAATTCGTGGACGAAAACACACATATGATTGTTGCAGCTATAGTTCATCAAACGACTCGAAGTACCAGAGCCCAGATTGGATAGACCAACAGAAGGATTATACCAACTGTGTTAGATATACCATTGCTTTGGGTGAAGGAATTTCTGAATCCACCTGAGGCTCTGATGTGCTCTTGGAGGAGATAGCAGCCAATCAAAAGACATATCGCAGTGCCAATCCAACTGTCTCTGAAAGTGTGGGCAAGGATGTTGGGTGCAACCACTAGGAGTAGGATTAATGAACCAGGCATTTCCAACCAGTCTGTATTTCATGGACAACAGCATTATAAAGGAGGATTAGCATATATAAAAGAACCATAGCGCAAGCATTAGTAGCGTAACTTAAGTAGATATGTTGGTATTTTTACCATACTTATGAGGTAAATAGCTATACATAGGCAAATTTAGGATTAAGATTTAGTGTTGATTCTCCCACATCGGTTGTGGATGGGTGTTTGATCTCTTTATATGGTCTTGAGCAATCCACCCCTCATGAACTAGATTTTGGGGTTGAGTTCATGGTATCAGAGTGGTGTGCAAGGATGTTGATTCTCCCACATTAGTTGTGGATGGGGTGTTTGGTCTCCTTATATTTCGCCTCCATGTGTAATCTACCAAAGAAGGCAAAATCGCAATATGTAATCCTAGTGACTGTTCCCAGAAGGCAATGCTGCAACATCTTCAAAAACTTCCAGATTATCTCTAGAATTGCTAATGAAGAACACGTCACTTTCTCCGTTGATAAACATGCATATAGTTACAGAAAGGAGAGTGCTGGTAGTATGAATAAACCAGTTGACAATTCCTGGTTTTGGTGGCTGGGCTAGTATTTCATCACTATGTAAAGCTCAGAGTTTCAATAAGTATACTCGCAGAAACTTTTTGAGTTGAATATCTATGCAGCTTGAAAAATTTAAAGACATCTCTTCCACGAACCATGACATGTCATGCTAATAATTGGGGAGCATATTACTTGCTGGAAAGTGTTTCCAGTTGTTTTTTAAATATTAAGAAACAGTTAACGGAAAAGGTAACAGAATCTTGGATTACAAGCAAAAGAACTTAATTTCCGAAAAATGAAAATGATAACCAATAGGTTATTTTCATCATATAAATCAAAAGCTAATGTTCATACCTGGAAAATGTCGTGGGAAGAAAAGCCTGAGTACTACTGCAACGAAAGCAATCCATTTCCCAACCTCTCCTCTGGAGATCAAAAACGATAATCGATTAACGAAGAAAAGAACCTCTTTGAATCAGGTAGCAACAAGTGATAAGAGAATATCTTGGATGACAAGAAGCAAGGAAAACTAACTAGTAGCAAACAAGAGAAGTTTACCTGAAGAAGTGGAATAACACTGCAGGGAAACTGAAGAAAATATATGGGACTAGAAGTCCAGTCAGCATATTTGTTTTCCAGTTTGTCCGGTCCAGTATCAACAAATAACTGCAGATGATATTTGCTCGAACGGTTATCAAAAAATCCATCAGGAAAAAGGTGTAAACTCTAGATTCTAAACAAATCTGTTTGGCTATGAAATAAATTAAAAGCATTTAAAATTACTTGCAACCAGCAAACTGACCACATTCCACCAAGATGAATTATATTTCACCAGCTCCCTTAACAACATCAGAATATACTTGTTCAATTGTTTCATCTAAAAGCTTAAAACAATATTACCGTCTTGTCATGTTCTCTAGAGGGTTTACACAATATCACGTATGAGGGTGGGTTAGCTTTTTCACAAGGACATAGGGGTTACTTAACTTTGTTTTGGGTATGTTTAGGAAGAAAAGTTTGTCAATAAATATGGGTCAACGCTTGGGATGTCTCTTCTTATTCTAAATAGATAACAATTCTCTCGGACTTCCTCATGTATAGTCTTTTTTTTGAAATAGACTTCCTAATGTATAGTCAAAGTAGATTACTTCTCTGGGATCTAAATGAAAGATACAACATAAAGGAAACAAAGATAGGAGGAAAGAAGAAGACTAGCAACCTTACTCTAAGGAAAATCTATAGGCGATGAGTTGGTATTAACTATTAACCTCTTCATAATATGTTAAGCAAATCAATTTAGTACAGGATTAGTAATTTAAAAGCAAAGCATTGGATTTGAAGGATTATTGATACATCGTCAAGCTTTATACCAAATTAGAGTAGCTAAACAGGATGACCCCCGAAAATCAGGAAAAAGAAAATATTCCACATTGCAGAAACTCAGTTCAAGTAGCAAGTTTCATCCAGCCAGAGCAAAGTACAAATATTTAAACATATTGGATCAATCCTATAACAATACACATACTGTTTGGCCGAATGAATTTTTTTATCCACTCCTACTTGTTAAGTAACTTTTCACAGCAAATGTGTCAACAAGGCATCCCAATATGTCTTATTATCTAGGATTTAATCTTCCTACGGGCACTAGCATTGCTGTTGGTTTGCCAATGCAGGAAACTCAGGTGTCAGCCTAGGAAAATTCAATACATCAATTCTGAAGGAGCGATTCTCATATCCCTGACAATAACAGTGGATATGCCTAATCCATTTCCAGGTCAAAAGTCTCTACTTTCCATTTTGCTACAAAGTCATGAGCTTTGCTAACTGATGCATTTTTCAACCAAGTCATGCCGTGTGGGCGGTGGGTAACTGAATCAGTTGGTATACCACATTGTGTAGACTTAAGGTGTCACTTGTTCTTTACCCAGTAGAACTTTTAAACTAGCAGCAGATGTGAATGCATTTCTCCTCTCTTTTCGTTAGGTGTATTTGATGTGTAATTAGCAGTCAACTAACGCACTCAACTGCTCATGGGATGACTAAAGATCAACAATAATGTCAAATTTCTTAAGGATAGGACAACCTCAACCTCCAATAATCCCTTGAATCAGATTTATTGTCATAGCTGAAGCAACTCACCAGCCAAATTCCCACCAATAAGTTTCAGCACTGAAAACTTCTGAGTTCAACAGCAATGTTGGCTAACAGATCAAAATATGTCAAGCTACTGACTAACAAACAGAAAAGGGACATCTAAGATGATTAAATCCCCACCAATCCCAATCCAAAACAGTGAAACCAAAGGGGTTAAACATACTGTTATGTGCAGGCATTATCCCATCCAATTGCTAACTTCAGACATTTGGGTATGAAGGTAGGCTTCCCAGTCCCCAACTTCAAATATTTTGGGGCTAAACGTTTTCAACTTAGACAAGCAATTCTCAACTTAGTCTCGCAAGTCTGAGGTGATTAAACTGTTGAAAATATATCTATTTTAAAATGATTACTTGCTGCCAAAGGTTGGCATCACGTGATGGTCTTAGGCCATTCACATGTAGTGACAATGTAATCTCAAGAAATCTCATATTAATATCCCATATATTTTCAACAATTTTTTTATTGAACTTAGAGAGCACCAGCTCATTATCCTTCCACTGCACAAAGAGAGGACTATTCGTTGCTCTGTGAAACCAGTCTCACTCAATCCACCCCACTCTAAGAGCCAAGCAGCCCATACTTTCGTTTGGACCACGTGGCCCAACTTTGTGCTTGGATAGGGCAGTTCAGAGATTAGCCAAACCATCAAGATCACCCCTACATTCCACCACATTGTTCCCTACATTCCACCATATTACAAGGCTCGATTTTAAAATAGACAAACTTCATCATTGACCTTCAAATAAGGAGATAGCTCTCAAGGCAAACCTTGTTTAATCCTAATATGAGATAACATGTGAAACCACATGATAACATTGTCACTACATGTGAATGGCCTAAGGCAATCACGTGATACCAACCTTTGGTACCAAGTAATTCTTCTAATCTTACTGCCAAAGATTGGCATCACGTGATGGCCTTAGGCCATTCCCATGAAGTGACAATGCAATCACATGTTATCTCATATTAGTATCTCAGTTTCTCATTTCAAAAGCCTCCCATATTTGCTTTCATAAATTGAGTAGAAGAGCTCACAGAGAAAAAGCAGAACGGAAAAATCAACTTTGTAGCTTAAAAGCCATTTTCCTATCTTGCTGGTTTTGTAGTAATTATATTTTGTTGTTCCTGTTTCTTTTATAGAAAAGGCTTGTTTAATCCTGGAGAACATTTCACATAGCTGATATAGTTTCTTAGGACAATGCTTAGCACGGCACAAGCATTGCTTGCACTTACTTATAAACAACTATTATATTATTGTTGTTATTATACCCGTGTTCCCCATCATAAGCTTCATAAATTTCAGCTATTCTTCAGATGGGCGTCCTCAATAGAGCTATTTGTGCACTACTGTTACCATTGTCAAAAAAAGAGTAAAAAATACAGCTATATGTGCACTTGCACGTCTCCACTTAAATATCACACTTTTGTCTGTTACAGGGTTCTAACCCATGAATATGCGCCTAACCCACTCATTACATGTTGAGCTCTTATCATTTTCTTACAAAGTTTAATACATAGTCAACCCCTTAAATTGCTAGCAAATTTCAGTTTGACACTCGAACTACTGTTTGTTTTAGTCGCTTATCTGATCACATGATAAATTGTTCTAATCAGACACTTTCAATTCACATTTTGGAAATATTTCCACGAGTTCTCAAGAGCCTATTAGCTAATTAAGTTAACCACATAAAATATTTCATCTTCTTTAACTATACACATCAACCTTAACTAGAAAATTCTGGAGTATTATGGCTTATTGAGAAAGAATGCTAATTAACAGAGATATATATTTTATGTAGTTAACTTAACCCCCCAAAACTTTTTCCAAAATTTGAACCAGAAGTATCTAATCCAAATATTTTATCATGTGTTGAGGTGCTCAATTGGAAGATGTCATATGGCTTTATCACTTTTTAATCTTTGAAATTGAAAACCTCAAAATCAAAAGGAGACAATATCAAGCTATTACAGGTCAAAAGTTCACAGAAAGAAAAAGAGAGAATCTAATCGTGTAAAGCGTTTCTCAGTTTCCACATTGTAATAGATATAAAGAGAACTACAATAATGTTCGTTAAAATCAAAAAGGAAAAGGGAGTTTAGTGAACATTACATGGCAGCAAATGAGGCAAACCATTTGAGGAGAGAAGTACCAAATCCAAGACCACCAAGCTTAGTGGCATGGTCAAAGAGCTTCTTAGCAGCTAACTTTAGCTCATTCAGATCTTCATTAATCAATTTGTTAGTATCTTCATCAGTCTTCATAGCCAAATAATCCACCCTCCCCATTTTTCTTTTAACTCCTACTACCAGATCTGAATTTTGAAGAAATAGTGATCTTGTGCACTCTCCAGTCTGTAGAGTATTTGCCTTTCTTTTTTCTTTTTCTTTCCAAAATGAGATTGATATGGCTGTTAAATCTGTAATAACTGGACACGTGCGGCCTTACAAGTGCACTCAAATTTCGCCACTTTGACCGAAGTTAACGTAACTTGCTTACACGTTTCTTACGATACCGGATTTTACTCACTTCTCTGTCATCGCTGACTCAAAATTTAAGTTCCACACTACCCGTAATGAATTCTTCGACCATCACCAATATTTATATCACATTTAATTTGACCAAGCTTTTAAAAAATTTCAAGTGCTTATTTTCGAAATTTGATTTGTTTCGTCTATAACTTACGGAGATACCTTTTTTATAAGGTATAAAATAGCTTTTTTGGTTCTAGTATAAAAAAAAATTGTCATATAATTAAGTAAACTCTAGTATGGAAAAAGCATCTCATATTTATTTCATTTGCAATTACACCATCTCTTGATCGATTATTAGCAATAAAAGTACCTTCCTAATTTTATTCTGGTTCTTGCACTTCAACGTCAAGATTGCTTTTTCTTTGTTTAAATTTACATATATTCATTTCAGTTTTTTTTTTACCTACCAAAAAGAAAAGATGTTTGATCAAAACCAATTCACTTGTTTTTAACTTTTTTTTCTTAATTTTTAACTTCATTTGCATCTTCAAGATTCTTACGATAAATAATTTCACATCATGTGTGCGGTAGTGTGGGATATATAATTGTGATATTATTTTATCAACACCACCCGTGAAAGGGGTGAACATCGTTGTCCAAGAGTGATAGGGATGTATTTAGCTTTCTTGTCTTCACTGATCAACATTTAGTTTGGCATAAGATTTTCTAGGGATGTATTTGAGGAAAGGCTACATGTTGGAAGAAGCCATGATTAGAATGATGAAGGGAATCTGGCTATATCAATTGTTATGTGTATGATTATTGTAATTTGAATTTATATGATTTCTAAAATTCCTTTGGGAAAAATAAAATAAAATAGAGGACAATATCGATTTGGATGTGGGAGAGAAAAGGGGAAGAAAACAATTAGGATGGTAATTCGCGCAAAAGAATGTATAAATTCCTTTTAGGGAAGAAGATTGTAATATAGGGATGACATAGGATTTTGAGTTTTGATTGAGAAGAAAATTTCGATCATAATGGAAGAAGAATGTATTTTATTTTAGTAATTCGTTTTTTTTTTTTTTATACATGCTAGTTTGCAATATTACGAAACTTATCAGATTTTTGTATGTTCAGATATGTCTAAATATATGTATATCGGAATATATGAAGTCAAAATTAGATGTAATTAATTTTAGATACACTATATAAGTTGATTCACAGACCTAGACAAACTTTACTCATCTTCCTCTCATTCGCTTGTGTATTTGATAATTGGTATCTCAAATATAGGTATTTGGTATGATTCACATGTATCTGTGATACATAGATAAATCTCACTTGTCTCCCTCCTGTTCTCGCTTGTTTCTCTCTTTATTGCGGTATATCTGGTGTGATTCACATGTATCTACGCTATATAGATAAATTTCACTTATCTCCCTCTTGTTCACGCTTGTTTCTCTCTTTATTTCAGTATATCTCGTAGCAAAAAACATGTATCTAAGTTAATTTGATTTGAAATCTGGTATGACATTATTAATTAGTGATATAAAATATAATTATTTAAAATGATAAAGAGGATTGATAAATATGGTAGAAATATATATGTAATTTCTCCATAATTGAATGAGAAAGGCCCAGCTACTAAATCTGGGCCCATATGAATTTTTGCAGCCATTCTAAACCCTAACGCTAAACCCTGAAGTCACCCCACCTCCTATAAAAACAACTGGTTCCTCATCAATCCATTCATCTCTCATTTTGCTCTGGATCGATTTTTCTAGTATTACATTTTCCTTCAAATTTCACTTGTCTTTGATTTCGTTTTTTTGCTCTAGTTATGGTTGTTTTGGGAGTTCCTCAGTGATGATCAACACAGATGACGAGTCTGATATCCATTCTTTTAAAAGTATGAAGACGAAACGAGGCATTTGTCTGAGAGGAACTCCAATCTAAATCACTTCTTTTTTGGATCGAATTTTCCTTTGAAAACGAATCTGAATGTTTCATATTTTTCTTCATGTTTCCCATCTTCAAATTTACTTTTTCTTTTTAAATATAATCTGCTCTGCTGCATGGCGGATGTGTGATCTTTGATAGATCCAAATATTTGTTTTTAAATAATTAAATGCTGTGACTGAACTAGTTATTAGAAGAAAAATCCAATTGTTGAGATCCAAAGAATCTGTTTTGGTATTTCTATTGGATGCTTAAACAAAAAATTTCAACAACGTTTTTGATCTCTCAATTTATGTTTGATCCATTTGACTTTATCAATTTTGAAGTCTTACAAAAGTGCGAGTGTTTGGTTTTAATGTCATAGCTGATTAATTTTTGCACCACCAATTAGACTGCTTGGATTCGAGTCATCAATTTTAAAAAAAATTCCTCGTTTCTTCCGGTACCGAACACGGGAAACAAAAAAATAGAGTCATCAATTTTTTTTTAAAATAATCTAATTCCGGTACCGAACACAGGAAACAAAAAATAGGCTTTAGCGGCTGATATGTTAATACTGCCTGTATATAAAAAAAGCTAGAACATTTCAATTAACTTAATTTTAAATTTTCTTCAAGTAGCAAATAGACATTCACATATATTATTTCAAGTAATTTAATTTTAATTTTTCTTCGAAGTAGCAAATAGACATTTATATTGGGGTAGAAAACATGTTTTTGCAATATTTTTCTCTTAAAATTTAGAACCCCAAACACCTAACCTGAAAAAAAACCTTATAAAAAAAGAAAATAATTTCCTTAGATAGTTCCATAATGCAAAGTGAACATTGTTAAACAAACTCATATTTATTTTCTGTTATTATGATTAACACTAATTATTTATTCTAAATCATTTTTTCAAATCATTCATTCTTTAACTTCTTATAGAAGTGAACATTAAAAACAAATAAAAGTGAACGAAAAAAAAAGGTGATGTTAGAGAACAATTTTCATAAACTCATAAAAAATCAAAGTATTATATCAACTAACTATTTTTACGGATTTTTTTCTAGCAACTATTCCTCTGGCCATTTTTATTTATTCATTACATTATAAATAATTATTCATTTGTTACTTGTTTATTTTAGAAAATCAAGTGATAATTTATTACTTAATTCCTAATTCACTTTTATTATTAATTATGGTCATTTGCCAATGCATTTTTTAAAATATAAAATTTATTATTTTCAAAGATTGATACAATAAAATTATCTTTATTATTTCTTAAGAGATATGTCAAATTAATATTGAACAAGTAAATATGTAAAGATGAACGAAAGGAGTAGAAACTAAATTTCTCGGTTTAATTTTTTTTTTTAAATATTATTTTAAAAAATAAAAATATGATGTGACATTGCATTAAAAGTAAGCACTTAAGAAATTAATGAAGGAATGAATTGAGAAATGATTTTAGAAAAATAATTAATGTTAAATCTAATAATAGAATAAAAAATATCTTATCTCTTAATATGCTAAAGTAAAAAATTAAAAATGATCAATAATCAAGGATTTTTTTTTACTGATTATAACATATGAGTTATTTTAAAAAGTTAATTTTGTAATAAAAAATGAATAATGTGACATGGCATCTCAATAGAAGACAGAATAATGTTTTTTCTGTGTCAAATATATTTTGAGGAAAATATGTAAAGTTGGGTGATACTGTAGTCCTAAAATAAATATAAATGATATTATTAATTAATTTCTCAAACATGGGTGACTATCTAGGAAAATTACTCAAAAAAAAAAGTTCAACGAAACAAAAAATTCTACTACTGAAGGATAAATACACAGTAATACGTATTTTGGCTTGGTACTATAAGTTAGAACCTTGCAAGAGACTAGTATTGTGATATTCACCTGGATCTGTACTGTAACACGAGTCAAAAAATATTATTTTTTAGGAATGAAACATAAGAAGGAAAAAATAGCAACTACAAAAATATAAGTGAAGTATAAGAGACAATATCTTGTTTAGTCACAACTTTTTGATATTTCTTCGGACTATCTCTATCTCTCTTAAAACCATTACATGATCGACCCATCTCACATACTTTTGCTTTGCGAGTTACGCCATTCGTGTATTTCTTTTTCACATGTCCAAATTATTCTAATCTCACTTTTTGCATCTTATCCTCATTTGAGACCACTTTTATCTTATCTCAAATATCTTTATTTCAATTCTTATCTACCCAGAATCGCAAAACACCCCTACTCTATGGTAACAAAAGAAATAAAATTAACAGAACGTAAGAACTAAAAAAGAGTGGCAATTTTAGCTAAATGTTAAAGGCAACTAGAATCCAATATGTGCAACTTGCATGGAAGGAAATTTAAACTATTCAATTAAATCAATATCTAGTGAGATTTCATAAATGAGATTTGAAAAGGATGTAAAGTGTATGCAGACTTTATTTCATATTTTATGTGAGGTAGAGAAGTTGTTTCCAATAGACCTTATCTCAAGAAAATCATTTTCGAAATAGATTTGACAAACACAAAAATAAAACATGAAATTATTGTATAAATCAAAAGTAAAACAATAATAGTAATACAATAAGAGAATAAGATAATGATAAAATAATAATAATGATATTGATAAAGGTACTCTAAGCTAGAAGAAGTGCCTAGAACTATGTTCTCCCAAAAAAAAAATCACTTGACTACCTACTCACTCTCTAATCCTCATATATTATGCTGCCTCGTGATTACATTAAAAAGAAGGATCGAGGTTTAATAAGTGAAAGAAGAGCAAATTTAATCCATTTCCGATAAGTCATAGAACATTTTAAACCCATTTTCGCAACATACATTATCTCAACAAATAATTAACCAACCATGATCAACGTACTTGTATGATTTGGTGCAAATACGTGTGAGTAAATATTTCATAGGATTTTAGCTTCAAATAATGCAAAATGCAGTAGTCCACAAATTCCCTGGCAAAATTACAAAATGAATATCTTTATCCTAAACACTAACTTTGCCACGTTGCAAGCCACCAAATAAGAGGCATTAGCTTAGGCAACCAATGAAAAAATAGGCCTTATCCTATCTCTTATCTTACTCACAGCAAAGCCACCAAAATAATTTGTCTACTCTCTCCATAGTCCATACAAACCATTTCTTACTGCCACTCATCCACTTTCTAACAAAGCAGAAACAGAGAGGAACACAAGACAGTTGATCAAGAAAAAAGGGGTAAAATTATGGCTGCCTCTCTTCAAGCAGCTGCTACTCTTATGCAACCAACAAAAGTTGGTGCTAGAAACAACCTGCAGTTGAGGTCTGCTCAAAGTGTGAGCAAAGCATTTGGTGTTGAACAAGCTTCAGCCAGGCTCACTTGCTCTTTGCAAACTGAAATCAAGGAATTAGCTCAGAAATGTACTGATGCTGCCAAGATTGCTGGTTTTGCTCTTGCCACCTCTGCCCTCGTCGTCTCGGTAAGTTGCTTTTCTAATTCAATTCTTGCCTGCTTCATGTCTATATTTCCCATGTATCCAGTGTTGTTGCCTGCATAATACAGTCATATCTTATTCAACTAGGATCTTTCTAAACAAGTCCATCATACTATGTATACCAGCTATTAAACAACTAACAATTAGAAATACAAGACAACCAATGAAAAATGTCATGAGATCCCCCGCTCTGCAGGGGTGTATCTGCTGACTAGTTTAGATCACGAGGAGGCACAAAAGCAAGAAAGCCACTTTTAAACTATGAATGGATCAGTACTGTGAACAGGATAGGATGAAAGAGGAATTTCATTCATTACATGAACTGCCATATCCCTCTATTGTGTATGAAGTTTATGGTTTCCTTTGGTGTAAATTCAATCACCTAAATTTAAGATAATAAGAAACACTATAACTGGACTAGAGATGAATGCTAACTTACCAGTATGACATACCGATAATTCTAAAAGCAGGTAAAACGTTCTTCAAGCTAGTAGGCCTCATATTCACTGTCATTCACCTTCTTTGAAATAACCATAACTAGTTAACTACCAAATATCTATATCAGGAGTAGAGGGCCTTTGATGTCTTTGAGAGTATGTAGAAATACTTTAGAAGGCTTCTTTACCATTGCCACCCATTTTAAATCCTCACATTGCCACCTCCAAAACTAAGATCAGACTATCCAATCTCTTGTCAAAATTTCCTAGTTCATTTCTGGATGTTCATGCTGTCATCTGTATTTCAGGACAAGCATCAATAGTTCTATAAAGATCAACTAGTTTACGGCTTCTGCCATACATACTCATACATATAAAATCTAATTTTCACTTATATTTTTATTTGGTATGATGATGACATGAGTTGAGCTTATATGGAGAAACATAGTCAATGAGAATTCATATAGCCGACCCCAACTTTTGGACTGAGGTGTAGTAGTTGCAAAAATTTCTAAAGTTTGTACACTTGGCTACACAGGGAGCAAATGCGGAAGGAGTTCCAAAACGTTTAACCTATGACGAAATCCAAAGCAAGACATACATGGAAGTAAAGGGAACTGGAACTGCTAACCAGTGCCCTACCATTGAAGGAGGTGTTGGCAGCTTTGCCTTCAAACCAGGCAAATACACTGCCAAGAAATTCTGCCTAGAGCCCACATCATTCACAGTCAAGGCAGAGGGTGTCAGCAAGAACTCAGCCCCAGACTTCCAAAAAACCAAGCTCATGACACGCTTAACCTACACTCTTGATGAGATTGAGGGACCATTCGAAGTGTCTCCTGATGGCACTGTTAAGTTTGAGGAGAAGGATGGAATTGATTATGCTGCTGTTACAGTTCAGCTTCCTGGTGGTGAGCGTGTGCCCTTCCTCTTCACTATCAAACAGCTTGTGGCAAGCGGCAAACCAGAAAGCTTTAGTGGTGAGTTCCTCGTGCCATCGTACAGAGGTTCATCCTTCCTTGACCCAAAGGGACGGGGTGGATCTACTGGCTATGACAACGCTGTTGCATTGCCTGCTGGAGGGAGAGGAGACGAGGAGGAGCTTCAGAAGGAGAATGTAAAGAACACTGCATCTTTAACAGGAAAGATCACCTTGAGTGTTACCCAGAGCAAGCCAGAGACTGGTGAGGTCATTGGAGTATTTGAGAGCATCCAGCCATCTGATACTGATCTGGGGGCAAAGGTTCCCAAGGATGTCAAAATCCAGGGTATCTGGTATGCCCAACTTGAATGATGGAGAGTTCTAGAATGTGTGTATCATTTCTTGGTCTAAATTTTGTTGTAAGTTACAAGGTTGAACATTCTGTGACCCAATTTGGACAAGCATTGAAACATATCTTGCTGTATATTATCAAGCTCGAGTAATATTTCATGCTGATAGCCAGTTACAAACACTTCTAATGCTTGTATACACCCAGGATAGAGTACAAAGTACTGTCATCATAGAAAGGAGCAAATTAATGACAATCCATACCCCTTAGACTCCACAATCATCAAAATTAGTGAATATGTTCAGCAAAGGTAAGCTCAATTAAGTATTTTTATGTTGTTAAGAGATTTCAAACCACAGAAAGGCTGATCCTTATCAGTATATATCTGATAAGTAACAAACAACTTAGTATCCATAAATAGATCATGCAGGGGTAAAGCAGATGAAATTCGCAACTACTGTAGAAATGGACAGACAGATGGAGAGAAATCACTTGATCAAGAGAAATGAACAAAGGAGCCAATATAAATGCTTACTCTTCCTTGGGTTCACTTAATCCGGTTAAGGTCCAATGAAGTAGCAATCATCTTATTGTTTTCAATATTGACTTCCAAACATATAGAATTCATATTCTAGTCCCAGGTATCAAACTGGCAGTAGCACCTTTCTTCTCTAGCTTAGGAGTTTGCCACTCTTAAAGGACAACCTTCAGACATATAATGAGGTGCCTAAAGGTGGTTAGAAGAGAATTGTTACATTTTTGCATACAGGGATAGGATGTAGAACCTTTGTGCTTAGTATATCTCATGGAGCTTGTGCCAGCAAAAATTTCCAAAATCATTCGTTGCACCCGCAAGCATGGTCACAGTGGATGACATCTGCAGACTTCTATTTTCCTTGGAGAAAAACAAAAAGAACCTTCTTCATAGTATTATCAGCTTAGGTCCACCAAATATCCCTTAAAGACTAATTACATTTGCAGCTTATCAAGTTTAACACTTGATGGCATTTGTTATTTCACCAAAAATCTCTACAGGAGCATAACCCATCTTTAAAATGGTGAAACCTTAGAGAATCTCTCACAATGATCTGCACCCCGACAATCTTAGCCAAATACTTGATGGCATTGTGGCAATCTCCACAAATTCTCAAGTTTTTGAACACCCTAATGGATGATGCACCATCCAAATTAAGAATCCCAAAGGCAACAGCAAGCCTCTCGCTGTGATTGCACAAACTGTATTCCTTCTCCTCTGCATCAAGATCTTGGCCAACAAGGTCTGTACAGGGTAAATACCCAGCTAACCTCATCTTTTCACCTACTTCAGTCAAAAAGCTGTAAATGTCTGCAGTCTGAGCATTATTCTTGTCACCGACAACAAAAGTATGCAGTTTGTCTTTCACTTGAATCCAACTACAACCAGGAACTTTCATAATTCCTCTTTCTCTCATCATTTTCCTAATTTCTGAGGCCTCCTCTCGTAATTTGGCAGCTTCATAGATATTGGACAATAAAACATAGTTTCCAGCGTTTTCTGGCTCAATCTCCAACAGTTGTTTTCCAGCAACTCGTGCCATTTCCACGTTCTTATATACTCTACATGCACCAAGCAATGCTCCCCAAGCACCAGCACTTGGTTTCATGGGCATGTTTTGGATGAAATTATATGCCTGTTCTAGGCGACCAGCACGGCTTAGAGCATCAACCATGCATGAATAATGTTCTGAATCAGGTTCAACTCCATGTTCCTTTCTCATTGCGTAAAAGATCACAAGGCCCTTGTCTACCAGCTGTGAATGGCTGCAACCCGATAAGACGCCAGTAAAGGTAACAGAGTTGGGTTTCACCCCTAAACTTACCATTTCACGGAAAAGCAACAAGGCTTCCTCTCCCTTCCCATGCATTGAATTTCCAATAATCATTGTATTCCAAGCAATAGTATCTTTTTTTGGCATCATATAGAAGACTCTGTTGGATAGTTCTAGGTCACCACATTTAGCATACATGAATACCAAAGCAGTGAAGACTGTCTCATCTTCCAAAAATAAATGTCGAAGGAGAAAACCATGAATCTCCTTCCCTCTTCTTATGCTTCCTAGATCTATACAAGTAGGAAATACACTGGTGATCGTGATTTTATTTGGTTTTACACCTGACTGCTGCATTTCATGAAGTATTTGAAGCGCCTTATCTGTTCCTCCATTTTGCATACACCCTCCAATAACAGAATTCCAGGAATCGTGATTCAGTTTGGTTCTTCCTTTTCGCAACTGATCAAATATGCGAAGTGCTTTGTCACATTCCCCATTTGAGAAATATGCTGACATAATAACATTGCATAAAACATAGTCAAACTGACGCGTACTATTAAATACCGTCTCTGCTTGTTTGATACTCGAACAACTAGCATACATGTCCACAAGAGCACTGCTAACATACACATTATCATGTATTCCATTTCTCACAATATACCCGTGAATCTCTCTACCCAAATTCAAACTTTTCAAATCTGAGCAGGCAGGAAGTACAGTAGACAATGTAACAGGATTAGGCCTCACCCCATTTAACCCCATTTCACGGAACGTTATTAATGCCTCACTTGGAAGTTTACAATTAACATAGCAAGAACTCATCGATGTCCAAGAGATTACATCTCTAGCACTTAAATTATCAAAAACCTCTCTTGCACCTTGAGCATATTTACACTTGCCATACATATCAATCAGTGCATTTCCAAGGAGCAAATCAGCGCGATAACCATATCTAATTACATCTTCGTGAATACCTTTTGCCTTTATCAAGTTGCCCAAAGCAGCACAAGCCTTGGTTACTGATAACAGTGCCAACTGATCAGGATGAACTTTCTTTTCCCGCAATTCGTCATAGACTTCCAATGCTTCTTTTGGAAATCCACTCTTCGTGTATGCGGTGATCAAGAGCGTCCACGATCGTATATCTGGTTGAGGAATTTCATCAAACAGTTGACGGGCACGTCGTATATCTCCAGAAGGTCCAAGTGCACGCAGAAACTGTGAGTTTGGATGTCGACCGAATCTTGAGGGTAGCTTCGACAGCATGTGCTTGTTCCTTGCTACCCTCGCAAAAGTGGATGCAGTGGTTTGTCCAAATATAAGAAAAAAGTACACACTTTCGTCACAGAAATTGGATGTACAATTGCTTTGCTCTCACTAATTTAAAATGCTTTTATCTTTAATTGCTTTTAGAAATTATGCCAGCATGCTATTTTTTAAACGAAGAAGGGGCCTAAAATACCCTTCTTAAAATATAGGGAATGAAATAAAAATACCCTCCTTCCATCTTTGGGCTCCAAAATACCCTTTCATCCATACCTATATTATCCTTTTCACTTGACAGATTGCTTAAGAGTGATAATTAATTCTTTCATTAATGATGTGGCAATCTTGAATTGGTTGAAATTAAATTGATCAAAAATATCAATTTCTCCTAATCAAATCCGGATCCAACTAAATTCTACCCGACCCACTTAAAATTAACTAACCCATATCTTAAAAAACAAAGGGAGAACCCTTCTAAACAAATCAATGCATTTGAGGATACCTGGGGAGGAGAATCTTTTTGTAAGATTGAAATAAAGTCGGTTCGTGAGTCGTGAGTGACTGACTAATAATTTAGTGTTGCAGGTGGAGCAAACAAGACAAATACGTAGAACCAAATGTTTAATCAACAAAATTATAAGACGACTATGCAAGCAAACACTTGTTTTTGTTGCAAAAGATAATTGATAGAAGCCAGAAGATAGCAATTTCAGCTGAATAATCAACAAATGTTACTTCATTTTCTCTCACAGAAAAGCAGTAAGTTGAGGAGATAAAGATTGCAATTTCAGCTGAATAAAAAAGATTCCCTGTGAACAAGACATTATCCAGTTGTAATGGAGTGCTAGTGTTATTCACCAAATTCCTGCCTTCCATCTTTTTATTTTATGCAAGTAATATTCCATCTCCGTTCGAAAAAAAACAGTGAATGATGGAACCAATTTTACACGCTAATTTAATTTCAGCCAAGTAAAAGTTGCCACATCATTAATGAAAGAATTAATTATCACTCTTAAAGAATCTGTTAAGTGAAAGGGTAATATAGGTCCATATAGGTGGATGAAAGGTTATTTTGGAACCCAAATGTGGAAGGAGGGTATTTTTGTTTCATACCTTATACTTGAAGGGTATTTTAGGCCCTTCTCCGTTTTTTTAATAGAAATAAAAATATACCTCTACTTTTGTTTTGTTTTTTAGAAAAAATTATAAATAACAAACATAATAAGCTATAATTATATTTGTTATGGAAGCTCTAGTTTGTATATTTTTGCTTGTTTGTATATTTCGCTTGCGAATATACAAATAGGGTAAGTATATATAAATTCTGTATTTATACGTTTAGAATATTTTTAAAACTCCATTTGTATATTTCGCTTGACAATATACAAACATGGTAATTTATTATGAATTTTAGTACAATTGTATACAAATAGCTAGAGTAAACATATACAAAATTTTGGATTTATATAATCAGGAACAAAATTATACAAATTCTGAATTTATACAAATAAGACGAATTATACAAATCAGGTGAATAGCAAGAACTGAGAAAACTGTAGCAACGAAATACAATTTTCTTAAATTGTAGCTATTGTAGCTATTTTCTTCATGCTTGTTAGGTAGTAGAAGTTAGGTACTTCATTCAGATTGATAAGGTAAGACCTAGCCTCCCTTGCTTGTATTTATTTCTATTGATATTTTTTTATTTTCGGAAAAGGGCCTAAAATACCCCTCAACTATGCGAATTGGTACAAAATTACCCTTCTTCTACCTTTCGGACCTAAAATTCCCTTGACGTCAACCTTTTGGCTCTATTTTTCCCTCATCTTTAACAGTTCAAATTCATTAATGACGTGTCACTGTTCTATTGGCTACCCTAATAATTAATTAAACTAATTAAAAAACCATATACCCACCCAAAAGCCCCACTTGCAAAACTTACCCAAATATTCTAACCCAACCTTCATCCCCAAACCTGTTAACCTAAAAAAACACTCTCCAAATCCAAATCTCCTCTCTTCCTCCTCTATCAAAGCTCACAAGAACTCAAATGTCCAGATCTCTTTCATATTCAAATTGAAGAAGCACAGTATTTCCGGGACAAGCAGAACAGAGGGAAAAAAGAAGTGGCAAATCGAGAGCTAGACTCTAAATTTTTGCAGCACCTTTTTTTCATTTGCACTAATAATGAGCTAAAACCTCGTAAATAAGCTTATGCTTTTGCGCATAATTTACATGCATATCTTTACTTATATTATACAGACATGCTATGCATTTCTACATGTATACGAAGCACTAAACCAA
>JAJONR010010978.1:0-27780 GCA_029582245.1 Solanum etuberosum | reverse complement strand
AAAAAAAAATCCGACTAGTAGTTTGGTTTGACTTGGTTTGGTATTGAAAAAAAAATTCTATATTTGGGTTGGTTTGGTTTTAACTAAAAAAAGACCAGCCCGAGACCAAACCAACGCGACATTATATAGATAATTTTAAATTTTTATTTTATAATAAAAATATTTACTTTGATATAATTTTTAAATATTACTTATACATTTTCATAGTTTTTGTCTTTTAATATATTATTTCAAGTTTGAAACTTAGAATTCTGAATGGTTCAATAAAATTATAGTTCATAGATGTTGGTAATTATAATAAAGCTTAAATCAAAATCAAATTAATACTAATGCAAAAAGAAAATCAATTCAACACTAAGGATGTGTTTGGTATGAAGGATAACATTTTCCGAAAAATATTTTCCAATTTTCTAATGTTTGGTTGGGTTAAATGTTTTAGAAAATATTTTTCAAATCAACTCATTTTCCTTAAATTTAAGGAAAAATGACTTCCTTACAAAAATTAAGGAAAACATTTTTCAAAACTCTCTTCCAACTTCAAATTACAATTTATTTTGTTGAAAAAATCAATTTATTTTATCCCTACCCTCAAACCAGCCCCCCCCCCAACCACCCCCCCAAAAAATAATTAAAGCTTGTCTTTAAAAAATATTTTTAACTTCAATTTTTTTTTACCCCACCCTCACCCCTACCACCCCCCACCCCAAAAAAAAAAATTTAAGTTTATTTTTTTAAAATATTTTCAACTTCAATTTTTTATTTTTTCACCCTTACCACCCCGGCTAGCCCCCCTACCAGGCCCCCCACCCTACCCCAAAAAAAAATTTAAGTTTGTTTTTAAAAAATATTTTCAATTTCAAAAATTATTTTCTACTCTCTAGTAAAAATAAAAGATATTTTCTCAAAAATATTTTTCATTCATAAATCAAACACTAAAATATCTTTTCCGGAAAATATTTCCTACTCATCAATCAAACATGAGAAAATAAGTCAAAAATCTACTTGTTTTCCAAGAAAATATTTTCTAGGAAAACATTTTCCTTCATACCAAACAAACCCTAAGAATGACAATACTATTGAATATTTGTTCTTTAGTTTTACATTGGTTTAGACAATTAAAATACATAATCTAATTTTAATTTCCTTTAATATTTATTCATGTAACTAATACTTATTAAATTTATTTTAGCACGATTTAGTACTTTTAAATTATGATCATTTTCATTATGACTTATTAATTTGCAATATTTGTTTTACTCGATTTCATTATTATTATTTTTGTTGGATATTTTAGTGTCATTAATCATATCATATTGTGTTATTTTCTTAAGAAACACCTTAGATAATTGTATTTTGGTAGGACTAAAGAAATAATTGAAGTACAAGTAAATTATATGTTTGTATGAATACTTTAACGGAAAAACTCGGAAAAAATCCGGAAAAATTCGAGGTTGAAAAACCTGAATTTTATTGGTTTGGTTTGGTTTATAAATTAAAAATCTGACACAAATGATTTGGTTTGATATTTGAAAAACTCGAACCAACACGGCCATGTACACCCCTGGCTGAGACCTATAACAACCACCGGGACTTGCACAATTGCCTAACCACTTTCCACCACGGAAAAGGTTCACAAGACAATAAGAACCACAGTGGAATAATGGTGTGTGACTTTCAAAAATAAAACAATAAAATATTGTGCTATTTGGAGTTCTAAATCAGAACCTTATTCATTCGAGTGGACACCCATTACCACTTCCCGCTTTATCGAAAGTGTCCAACTTTAAATATATATCTTTTAAATACAGAATGTGACATATATATAATGTAATTTTTTTATGAAGGGTTGAACACTTGGGATGGCTATAGCTCCGCCCTGATACCACATACAACAAGGGCGGCTTAAACCTAAATTCACTAAAACAGTGTATTTAGGACCAAAAAAATATAGAAACAGTAAATTACCAAACAAAAAAAGAAGGAGATATATACATATACTGAGTGCATATCAGAATGAACGTCGGCGCTGAAAGACCAATATTTCCTTTTTAATCCCAAACTTCAAATTTCACTAATTTTATTCGAGTGCATATTACTTTTAAGTATTAAATACTTTTATTTTTTAAATTATATTTTTATTCATGCTACTTTATATATTATATTATATATAATAGATTTAATTATTTTTTATTGGGTGAAGAATATATTGTGTATAAATATCATGGTATTCTACCTCTTATAAGTATCATTTCTTGAAATTAGTTTATCAACAAAGTTTATTTTATTCTAGTAATGAAAGGTAAGAAGATTGTCGGACGTCAAAAAAATTTCATGAAAAAAATTGAAAATGAAGTCGCTCGGTGTGCCTCCTTTTCAAAAGGTGGATCAAGTTTATAAATTGGCTGGTGAACTCGTTTAACAGTTCGATGTTTACATAGGAATAGTTCTTTTTCTCCAACGAATAAGCCTTATTCATTTTTTCATCCAATTGTTGAAGCGATTGATCATCATTTTTTGAATTCAAATATAGAATTAAGTGATACTACACAATTTGTTGCGACACCTATTCGAAACAAGGTGAATGAAATCGAATATAAATCTGCAGAGTTTAAAATTAGAGAAGATGTTGCAAGCAATCAATCAGTTATACTTGACCAAGTGAAACAGATGAGAGAAATTGGTTGGTGGAAGGATATTGAAAAACTCAAAGCTGATGAGTTAATTAAGTTTGAAGCTAGAATAAATATTGCTAATTTTAACATGAAATATCTTCGGAACAATTGAAAAATAAAGTTGCATCTAATGCTTCATAAATAGATCATTATTTTTTTAAAATTTTATTATTGGTTCAACTTTTTTTTTTTAAAATAATAATTTTATATTGATGAGCTACTACATGTACTCTACAATGATATTTTTTTTTTCTCTTACATGATTGACCATATATTCTTGAAAAGTCTAATGTTTAATTTAATTTTTTTATTTATATATTTTAAGTATACATGTAAAAAAAATTATATGTGAGTGACAGTAAGAATTAAACCTATAACATTTCTTATTTTTATGTCACAAAAAAGTGCAAAAACACAATAAATTAAGAAAGTACTTATAAAACAAAACATAAGAAAAAAAAATATCAAATATATAAGAGAAAAAATATATTAATATTAATGGAAATAATATTTCATAATAAATATCATTGTAGAGTACATGTAATAGCTAGCATATCAATATAAAATTATATATAAAAAAAAAAAAGAAAAAAAAAAGCAGAACAGATAATAAAATTTCAAAAATTAATGTTGAAATGAATCTACTTATGAAGTATTAGATGCAACTTCATTTTCCAATTGTTTCAGACGATATTTCATACTAAAATCAGCAACGTTTAGCCAAGCTTCAAACTGAGTTAACTCATCAGTTTTGAGTTTTTCAATATCCTCCCACCAACCAATTTCTCTCATCTCTTTGACTTGGTCAATTATAATTGTTTCCTTGCTTGCAACATCTTCTCTAATTTTAAACTCTGTTAGTTTATCTTCGATTTCATTCACGTTGTTTCGAACACATGTCGCAACAAATTTTGTAGTGTCACTTAATTCTATATTTGGATTCAAAAAACGTTGAGCAACTGCTTCAACAGTTGGATGGAAAAATGAATAAGGCTTATTCGTTGGAGAAGAAAGAACTATTCCTATGTCAACATTGTGTTGTTGAACGAGTTCACCAGCCAATTTGTATAAACTCAATCGACGTTTTGAAAATGTGGCATATCGAGCGGCTTTGTTTTCTATTTTTTCCATGAGAATTTTTTGACGTCCGACAGTCTTCTTACCCTCCATTACTAGAATAAAATAAGCTTTGTTGGTGAACTAATTTCAAGAAATGGTACTTATAAAAGATGAATTACCATGATATTTATACACATAAATTCTTCCCCCAATAGAAATAAATTAAATTTCTTACCATATTATATATGGAAAGTATCCTGAATAAAAATATAACTATAAAAATAAATTTATAAAATACTTAAAAATAATATAGACTCAATAAAATTAGTACAATTTGAAAATTCGAGTAAAAAGGGAAATATTTTAATATAGTTACTTAATTATCAAATATAAATATAATTTGAAGAAACACTAGTTACATCTAAAAAAATAAAAATAAAAATAATTTTCTTACCTTATTATATATGGAAAGTAGCATGAATAAAATATAACTATAAAAAGAAATTTATCAAATACTTAAAAATGAAATGCACTCAATAAAGTTGGTGAAATTTGAAATTTCAAGTTAAAAAGGAAAATATTTTAATATACTTACTTCATTGTCAAATCTAAATAAAGTTTGAAGAAACATTAGTTACATACAAAAAAAAAAAAAAAAAATTAAATTTCCAACCTTATTATATATGGAAAGTAGCATGAATAAAAATATAACTATATAAATAAGTTTATCAAATACTTAAAAATGATGTGCATACAATAAAATTAGTGAAATTTGAAATTTCGAGTTAAAAAGGGACATATTTTAATATACTTACTTAATTTACTATATCTTATTTATCAAATATAAATATAATTTGAAGAAATATTAGTTACATAAAAAAATCAAATTATTTAGGAAGGGTAAGACATAAGTACTCTCCAGAACTATATTCAAAATCTCAACAACATATCTAAACTTAAGTAGGATCCTATTATCTCCACGTCCACCCCTCCAAACTAATTTATTCTATGTTTTCATGCTCCAACTTACGTGGAGTCAAGACCCGATTCAAGTATCAATAGTGATATGTGTTGTCGCATGTATAAATATTTTATTTTTTATTTTATTTATTTTCAAATTATTTTAATTTTTATTCTTTTTTTAATTATTTTTAAAAAAAAAAATTCTTGTTTTCTTTGTTTTGTATTTAAATTAAATTAGTACATATAATTTTTTTTAAAAGATTGTCTTATATTTAAACTTCTTCTTCTTTTCATTGTTTTTTCTCTTTTTTCTCTAGTGATTTTATTTATTTTTATTTTTTTGTCTTTTCTTTTGATTTGATTTTAAATTTAATTCCAAATGTCTTGTATTTAAAATAATGTATTACATTAAAATAAGTGAAGGAAATCAAATAAAACAATTCAAGAGTTTATTTGTGCCTTATAAATCTCAATTGCACCTAATAAATTAATCAAAAACTTTTCTTGAAAAGGAAAATATATTAATGAGCGTACTGAAAATTCTTACAAAATATTTATAACTATCAAATCAGATTCTCCACTAGCACTAAAGGATATGTATTAAATGTGTTTATTGAAATTCATTAAGTTCAAGTAGACATTAGTCAATATTGTATGAATAGATACAAATTGCATATATATAATCCCTTTTTGAACTTCATAACATCATAAAAAATTTGCATGCATTAACATTGATAAATTAAATTAGCTAATATCATGATTGGAATAGTATTATAGGTGAAACTTACTCCATACATATACTAAATTACTTATACATGTATACTAAATTAATCCATACATATACTAAATTACTTATACATGTATACTAAATTAATCCATACATATACTAAATTACTTATATTATAATTTATATATGTACACATCTCGGTGAATTAATTAGGATGAATGAAGTATTTTTAATTTATTTAATGAAAAAGAGAATGGAAGATTCAAAGTCACTTTAACTTATCTTTTGTTTCAATATATATATAATTTATATCACATTAGGCCCAAAACCATACTAGATATTTTTGGGTTAAATAAATGACTTTTATAGGGGTTGGTCTTGATATTTTATTCCTATAAGAAAAGTCTTACAAAAATAACCTCCATTCTTTTGATGTAGAAAAAAACCTATTGCCCCCATAACATCACCGACCAGTTCCATGGTCATCGCCAGCAATGGTTGGCTGCCTCTTCCCAGTGGGGAGCCACCACCACCTATAATACCCTCTTACTTGAATTCGTTAACCCCCAAAAATACCTAAGCTATCCTATTTCTATCGAGGATATTACGTATGTTCATGATGAATCAATAGTAATTTAGAAAAAAAAAGAAGTGAATAACATGATAATACAAGAAGATCATCATTTTGCCGTCATAAGAAAGTTTTCCTATAGTTGGCTTGAATTAAATGAAATTCGCAAAATCCTCCCAATACAATGTGAAATAAAAGCGAAATGTAAGATTGAATTTTTGTGTGATAGACATGTGTTAATACATCTCACCACCATGGAAAACTATTACACGTGATGTAAAAACCTGCTTACTTTTCTTCAAGCAAAGGATGGCTATTATCATATAAGATCCCTTAAATGGGAACCCTGATTCAATTTGGAAGAGGAAACTACTACTGCACTTGCTTGGATATTCTTTCATGTATTATCTTTTCATTTTTCTGTCAAAGAATCCTTATTTACGATGAACAAGGCAGTGGGTAAGCCCATACATATAGATATGACCACCAAAAACAAATCTAAATCTAGTTGTACCAAAGTAAAAGTTCAAGTTGATTTGTTGAGAGACTTCCTCGAGAGGATCGATATTAAGATCAAGAAAGTCAGTATTAAAGAAGTAATCTCAACTTGGATAAAAATTAGGTATGATTATATGTCTAAGCATTGCAAGACATGCAAACTTCAAGGATACAAGGAGATAGAGTGTTTTGTACTACATCCTGAGTTGAGAGCAGAGAAAGTGGATGAAGAGAACAAAAGTAAAGATCGTCATCGTGAGGAAGGATAAATAATTTTATCAAGTGACAAAGTTGTATGACTTCCTAATCAACTATCAAAAAACAATGTAGAATCAGAAGCAAAGAAGACATGAATTTCTTTTCATGAAAGGGGTAGACATCAGAGTAAGCAATCAAAACAAATTTAGAATGCAATAAAGAATAAAAAGCTTTTTACTCCCAACAAAGGAAAAAGACCTCAAATTAAGAAGTCGGGTGATAAGGGAATATGGGTGCAATGCAAACCATTAACTCCTTTGCAACCTTGTAGGATAGAGAGAACAATATTCAGCTAATAGGCGAGGACCAACTAATTGAAGGTCAGTTGTAGATAATCTTGAACCTCTAATTGAAGAGGAGATTGACAATACTTCATAGGGTGTGGCAGATGTATCAAGAGTTGATCAAAAATCAAGGTCCACTCCAAAGGACACAAAAACAAGAAATAGAGAAAAAGTGCACCAAGAATATATAGCCCAAAAAAAATGCAACAGTAGACAGTAAAAATTGTGATGTAAATACAGTTCTTCAACTCAACATTGACACTTTGAAGTTTGCATGTGCTCATGAGAATGAGAACACATATGTAATTACAGAGGAGGAAATAATTAACAATATACATCATATGGAAAAAGAGGTTGATCATTTACCAAGATAGGTAGACCTACTTAAAGAAAACAACTCAAAGAAGAAAAAAGGGAAAACAATCATTGAGTGGGCAGCTCATATCAAACCTTTATCATAGAGGTTTTTCTTGAAGAAAACTCTAAAATTATGAATAATATACTATTTTGAAATATTAGGTTAGTCAATACTCAATAAACTTTTAAGAGATTGACTAATCTGAATAAAAAAAACATCGATATTATAGGAGGGCCCTAGGCCATCATATTCTTATAGCTAATTGTTCTGGTAAGACTCAGTTATTTGCTAGAGAAGAACTTTGCATCCATATTTTGGCAGATACAATACGACAAGTTACTGTAAGAGTAGTGTATCAAAATTGGAGGAAATTTTTTTGTTCACACTTGTGTATGCAATCTGTAATCAAGAGATAGAGGACTTTGCAAATTGTATAATTGAATGTGGTTTGAGGAATCAGATAAGGGACAAACATTGAGGATAAGGCTAATGCAATAAAGGAAACACTTGCTCTTGCTCACTATGTAATAGTTGGTTTAACTCACATTTCGTTGGAAACACTCTCTAGTGCTTCTTAAGGTCCCAACTAAGGTGTGGGAAGTTTCTTGGAACGTTGTTGTGGTAGTGGGGGATATGGCACATAGTACAACTATGTAAAGTTCAAATCCATATAGAAAAGGAAATAAACTAGCTGACTACATAGCTAATTTAGCTCCTTGAAATCATGGCAGATTAGAATTTAATTCTTACAAATAGTTGAACGATGATCCAATAAAGCTACTCAATATAGTCAAGCACCAAATCTCTAATCTAAGAATCAAGATCAAGAAAATAATTCAAGCTAGAGAGACGGAAACATAGAGAATAACATACATCACATGACATTCATATTTGCAGCAAGAGGATCTATAGACACCACATTTTTAAAGGAAACAATCACAATATTTCTAAGTTATCAGCTATTTCAACCACTATTAACTCACATTAGATTCTCAGATTTGAGATCAACTACTATTGAAAATTTCAGACGCAATACTTCAAGAATAATTTTTATTTCTAGATCTAGAAATAAAAAATGATCAGCTTTTATCCTTAAATTTTAATAAAGCAAAAAGGAGATCAGAATCTACCTGAAGCCAAGGTGAAGCAACATTTTTTGGAGAACATGAGGATACACACAGAGAGACCCAGGTACATCTTGCTGCACATAAAACTAGAGAGAGGAAGTAAAAATGAGAAGAACATAAATAGAAGCTCGAACAAGATTACATATGTAGAAATTTACGACGATAATTGAGCAGTTCTCGGCAGTTGTCAGTGAACCAGGCGACTCTTTAGTCACCTTGAAGCTGAGATACAAATCAAACATTTTCTCTTCCGTCAAGAAGAGTAAAAGATGTTCGGAAGATTCCCACGGGTTATTTTTAGATAAGGATTGATTTTTTGTACCTATTGAAATTTTATTTTACTTTTATTATGCTTTCACTTTTAGACTGTCATATTTACTCTTAAAATTATTATATATAAAAATGACCCTTTATGGTCTTATTAATTTTTTTAAAAAAAATAATCTTAGACAAAATTGCTCTCCAAACCTAAAGAATTAAGGAAGCTTAATATTATCTCATAATTTGTGTTTTTGATAAATAAATGTATCTAAAAAAAGGTTATTTTTTTCCTGTTTGTTTGTTCATTCTTTCTTTTTCTTTTTTTCTCGTTTTTCTCTCGTTTTTCTATTTCTATCTTTTCCTTCTTCTTTTTTCTCTTTTGGGCTAATCTATTTTATACATTTTGTAGTTTTTCAAAAAATAAAATTTATCCCAAAGATCTAATGAAATATGGATTACTTGATTGTACACAGGAAATTAGTTAGGGGTAGTTAAGGGATTTAAGCAAGTTGTTAAGTCGGTTAAGAAAAAACAGTGTATATATATCACTGTTCCATTGTAATGAGTCGGTTAAGCATTTTCTTCATTTTGTTGAAATAAGATCTCTTCCTCTCTTCTTTCTAAATGTCTCTATAGAGTTTATCAATGGTGTGTTAGATTGAACAATTGCATGTAATTCCAAGTATCAAGATACAAGATAACTTTTTTCTAAATCATTCAGGTGATTTTCTTCAGTTCTAACATGAAGCAAAGACTATCCATTAGGGATATGTTTGCTTTTTTCTAACAACTTCATCAATTAAGGCACAATCACTTAATTGGTATGATCATTCTTCTAATTTTACTTTTTGATTTGTAGCAAGATTTAATAGAGCATGCATATGTGATTTTTCTGTTAAAAAATTTCTAACGTTCACCAAGTGTTTGAAAAAAAAAAATAGCTAGAAAAAATTCATACTTCGCTTACATTGTTCAGTAAAATTTTGGATTTTGCCATAAAATTCTTGAATATTAGGAATTGTACCATAAACTTAGGGTATGCCTTAGATAATTTCCCATTTCTGTTTGGGTGAATGTTTTTGCCATTCTCCTCAACAGGAGGTGTGCTTATGTGATACAAAGAAACAAATAAGGAAGGCTGCCAAAGGTGTGGTCTTATTCTATGTTATTCGGACTCTTCAAAAATATCAACGGGTGTGTGTTGGATACTCCAAAAATAGTGCATTTATGGAGTATCTGACATGGGTGCAGCAATAGTTTTGGAGAGTCCGATTAGCATAGGTCTTATTCTCCTCAGATTCAACAGAGAAAAAAAAAAAATAAAGAATTATGTTTATGTGTAATTTATGGTGGGATATAATGCTTGCATCAGAAAAGTGACACTTTTTTTTATCTCATTAATTTTTGCAGCTTGAATTATCTTACACTTTCGTTGCACTTTGTTGTCACTTTGTGTTTTTGATTAATATGATTTCTTGTTGTTTCATGGTTGATTACTCTTATCGTCTTCACCTTACTGGTGTAAAGACCTTCAACGACTTGAAGTTTTTGTTCTAGAGATATTTAAAGAACTTGGTTAATTCTAATATAAAAATTATGGACTCAACTTTTGAATTATACGATATTGAGAAACAAAATCGATGTCAATTCCACTTTTTCTTACAAACCAACGAAAAATCATAGTTGTAGACTTGAGATTCTGGCCAACTGCTTACCCTTTGGTCATTTCTGCAGAAAACTATAATCCCTGTAGAACTTTTTCCTGCATTAAAATTATGTTGTTTTTGCTTCTAAAAATGACCAGCGCCAACATATTTACTACTCTCATTTATTAGCTTGAAATATTGGCCGAGAAGATTGACACTTGAGAGAGGTAAAGCTTTAACTTTTTACTAGGATGTATCATGTATGTGGAGGTGGAAAAATCAAAACAAAAACATAAAATTTGTAACTTCTTATCAATAATAATTTGAATATAAGTGTGTTAGCTTAACTAGACATGAAATTTAAGAAAATAAAGAAGATCTATATTATATATTCCCTTCTTCTCCTTTCACCCCTGTTGCTGCATTTTGTGTTTGATGGTGGTAATCACTATCACGTATAATACCCTGTACAAATAATTGTTGCATAATGTCGTAGTTCGTTCTGAACTCCTAGATATTCACATTCAATATCATTTTTGCTCAAGATTACTGATATCCTGCACATTAGCTGGTCCATTTGCATAAGAGAAAGTGGGTTGAAGAAACCACTTACCCTCATTTCACAATGATTGGTCAAAGCCTTGGATCGATTTACCTTGCTTGGGAAGCTTTGTGCAAATTTACACCTTTATATTACTTTGATACTAGTACTTATATTTGGATGCAAAGTTATTTCCTATACTCATTATCCAACTATCAGTTTAGACATGATGTATCGGCGTTGTTCAACGTACAACAATGATTCCTTCATTGCCAAGAGGTGAGTTCAACTACTTTATATCCGCATATGCCATCTATAGGATTTCATGATAAGACGTCATTTGGGTGGAAGTTTTTGGTGGTATTGAGTCTGGGTTGGATTTTTAGAAGCTGCATTGTTGCATGGCTAATATAAGCTACAAACATGACGTTTCTCTTGACAGGTGCTTCCACTGGAAAAGTCAATGAAGCCTCCAAAGATAGTATCTGTCGCTCAGTTCCGTCCAGAGAAGGTGGGCATTTTATGTGGAAATCAAGTTACCCATACTTGTGCAGGTGTTTCAAGGTATATTGCAACCTTGATGTCCTGTAAAATTTGTTTTTCTTCCGTGAGTTAGGCACACCCACTCCAACTTGAGGTGTTTGCAGTTGCCATAAAAAAGTTAGACCAAGATCTGCCAAGGCCGAAAAGCCAACTAGTGGGTAGTTGTAGGAATGAAGCTGATGAGAAAAGGTTGCAAAATTTGAAGGACCTAGCTATTAAATTGAATGTGGATGATCATGTTGAGTTCCACAAGAAGATCTTGTACAGGTTAGTAGTACTACTCCATTTTGGTAGTCTGAAATTCTTGAACTCCAAGGCATGATTTTAATCTATTGTTGATGCAGTGATTTGGTCATATATGCCTAATGCTGGATGCGGATGACGATGATAAGTCATGACTTAAGGAGTGGTGACACAGTGGGTGGAGATGTGGAAGTAACGTAGATTCCTTAAAATAGGTAAACCTCTGAGATATCGGGATAATCAGAAGAAGATGCAACAAAACAACATGAGAAACACCGCAAGGAAACGTAGACTTGACAGAAAAGATGAATTTGTTTGATCGTATTAGGGTTCCGGTGATCGGAATTTGTAAAAGAGTGGATAGATTGGCTTGCACTGACCGGGTAACCCCACCAAAAAGGAAACAACTCAAAAAATTATAGGAACATGCCTCAAACGCAGACACGTGTGTCAGATGCGGCGTCAACTTCGGAGAGTCTCGTGAGAGCGCATAGATGGTGTTTGGTTGCCGGAGCTTTCTGAATCTCGTGGTATTACTCTTTTTGTCCCAATTTATGAGAAATAATTTGATTAGGTATAGAGTTTATTTCTTAAATATGAGAACTACCCTTGGAATAAATAAATTTTTAAATAAAAATAGTGTCATTACATATTTGTCAAATAAAAAAATGTGTCATTTTTTATTTTTTTACTAACCACAATGAAAAGTATGTCGTATAAATTGGGACAAAGGGCGTACCAAAATATTGGTAGAAAGTGGTGTTGATGCAGACTAAACAAAAGAAAAGAGAATGCTCATATAAGATTAAACATTCTATGTTCGATATCTTTCTCTATCTTTAAATGCTTATAAATTTTCCTTTGAAACTCGGGTTGTAAAATACCTATTTAAGTTCGAATTTGATTCTGAGTGTTGGGATGGAAGTTGAGTTCTTCAAAGGCTCCTTCCCTATACATAAGTTTTTTCGTGTTCGAATTCATAAGAGTTACTTAAAAGAATTATTTATCTATTTAATCAATAAATCCTCTCCTCCATTATATTGATTAAATTGCAAATCAATATGTATAAAATTTTATTTACAAAATCTTCAATTATTAACATATAAAACTATCTCACATCAATTATAAAACACATATTTTTTGTTCCCTAGTTTTATACCCGTCAGTCGCATTCTCTAAGGCAACTTAGAATCTAGAGTTTTTTAAGCACAACTTTTTGCTCTATTTTCTCCCTACTTTTTGCTCTATTTTCTCCCTGTTTTTCGATAGTGGATTCTCTTTTTTACGGGATCTTTATTGCAACAATTACTATTTTTCTCATCACTGCTAATTATAGTGATGAGAAATATAGTTATTGCAATAGAGACTTCGAGAAAAAAGTTCAATGTCAAAAATCAAAGAAACAATAAAACAAGAAAATGTGCTTGAAAAATCCTAAATCTCAAGTTGTGTTAGAGGATGTAATTGAGTGGTGAAAAATTAAAGAAAGGAAGAAGAATTTTTATAATTGGTATGAGGTATTTTTAATATATAATAATTGAGAATCTTGTAAATAATATTTTATATATATTGATTTACAATTTAATATTAAAATTAGGATTTGTTGCTACCGTCAACAATTTAATCTCTCACCGATAAAGATCAAAGTTGCTATTTTATATGATGCACCATAATTGTTAGACAATAAGTATATATGATTTATTACTAAGAATAACAAATTGATAATTGAATAATCTTTGTTAAACACATATCTCGTATACAAATAAAAAACTGAATTGAACATTCATATATGAGCTTCAAGTGATTTTATTTTTTTCTCTTCGAGATCTAGAGTAGTAATTTAACTTTTGAAATTCGAATATCATCATATAAATTGCAATAGAAAAAGTATGTGTTTAATAAGATTGGTCAAAATATTCATCTTAAAATTGGTCATATATTTGGGAGAAACATTTGGAAGATATGGAAAGTTGAAATATGATCTTCAAAATGGAAGAATATATATCGAGATAAATAGAAAAGACAACTGAAAAGTGGAATAGTAAGACGCAAAAAAAGGAGTTTTTATAGTTGGATTCTACAAGATAATATTTGGAAATCTTATAGTAATTAATATTCTATAATTTACTTACCTATTTTATGATATAGATTTTGTTACTAAGATTATATATTTTGGAATGTTATTTACAAAATTATCAAAAAAATATAATCTTAGTAACAAAATCAATAAATAAAATAGGCAAGTAAATTATTATTAAAAATCTATATATTTAGACATACTGCACTACCGTATAAACTATTATTATCTATACTTTTAAAATATTACGTATCTTACCACTAATTAAGAGATACACAAAAATAGGGAGAGAGGCGAGCGAGATTAGGAACGGAGGCGAGCGAGATTCGTATTTATGTCAGATACATGTGAATCACTCTAAATATACACTGGATACATGTAAGTGGCGAGCGAAATGGGAGAGAGGCGAGAGAGGCAAGCAAGATATGTTTTGTATCCCAGATACATGCGAATCCACTTGGATACAATGTATCTAGAACAAATTACAGGTAAATTTGACCTCATGTATCTGAGATATATGTATTTAGACGTATTTAGAGGCACCAAAATCTGATAAGATACGTAATATTGCAAACTAGAGCATATCTAAGTAATTGATTTTTAAACTAGTAAAATTTACGTAAGTTCCCTCATCAACAACTCATTTCTCACCCAGTAAACATTTTAAATATCTTAGAAGTGATTTTCTCATCTCTATATACATCAAAAAGTTAATGGCTTAATTTCATACAATAAGCAAATTGCATAACAATCGGTAAAACACAACAGTTATGTTACATTTGTATAACTCATATTTTCACATTACACCTCCATAATCTTCTCTTTTTTTTCGCAACAGTGCTTATACATACGGTATACTACATTATACACTTATTCTACGCTGTGTATATACTATATATAAAAGTGTATAATAGTATATAAGAGATGTTTATACACACTTCTACGTTGTAATACAAACTTATATAAAATTGTGTTTTGGTCTCCTACGAACTTCAACTACAAAACTCCATTTGAAATGTGCCAAATCTTTTTCAAATAGCTTCAGATATTAACCACAACTTCAAAATGACCCCCCACCCCACTCCCAACGAACCACAATCGTGTCAACTTAAATCTAAAGCAGATAATATCACTAGTCGATTGGAATATCACACTCATATACCAATTATCCTTCGACTTTTTTCTTCATTCTTAGTTACTCTCACCATTTTATAGGAATAATTGGAGAAGATGCAACTAGGAGTGGGGAAAGATCAAGAGTTCGAGAAACCAGAAAGAGGGGGGTTGGGAGCAGAACAAATAAAATCCAAACTCTCGCTATGTGTTGTAATTTTCTTGAACTCTCGCTATTTTGGATAAATAAAGAGCATATGTTTGCTCTTTCAAGTAATGTTCCCTTTTGTCATATCAACTTAGGCCCAGAAAAAGAAGAAAAACAACATAAATTACTTTGGGTCTGATATTCCATAAAACAGGATAGAGCATGAGACTATGAATTAGACTGAATAATCAACTAGTACTATATTTATCTATTTGTTATTATATACAATAAGATGATGGATAATGTAGCTCACTAGAGCTTTGTACAGAGAGCAAAGGGACCTGAATGGGAGCATCTAAAAAGACCATTTCAGTTCCATCTCTTGGAGTTCTTTGATTTCTTCGACTTCTGTTTTGCTGCTTGGAATGCCTGCATTTTCTGTTTCTTCCGAGCTTCTTTTTCCGCCTGCCAGTCACAGTAACGATATATACATTCATCATTCTCGGAATATGCTATTGATAATTTACAATTCATCAATCGGGCTGAACATTAAAGCTCCCAAAATGTATATTTCGTGCTAATGTTTTGATTGATCTAGAAGAGGAAATCCAAAATTGTTACCTTTGACATCTTGGATTTGGCTTTAGCTTTTGGAGACTTGTCCTCGATCTCTGCCTCTCGTTCAAGCTCTCTTTCCCTGGCCTCAAGGTTTTTCTCCAAGTAATACTGTACAACACGTAAATAAATCATTTATTCTAATAAAAAGACTCCGAAAACACAGTTTAGTAATAAGCATATAATGTTACTGCTAATAACCAACTCAAAATCATTTTTTCACAATCAGACCCCCAAGAAAACATTTCAAGAAAAGTAAATGTTAAAATCAGAGACAAGCTTTCCGTTTGAAACTTCAAAGATTGATGTGTAAACAATAAATGCAACTTAACGAGACACGATATGAAAATAAACAATTTATGTCTTTTACATATGACTATTTCACCAAACATTGATCAATGTTTAGAAAGTTTTCAATAAGGATCACAACACTGGGGATAAAGGCTAATAATGGTCATAAGATGCCAGGTTTAAGAACTTACATCATAATCTCCTTCATAATCATGTAAAGTGCCATCTTTTACTTCCAATACTCTGTTAACAATTTGTTTTATGAAGTACCGATCATGAGAAACAGTTATCACGGTGCCTTGATACTCCGTAATTGCCTCCTACAGAAAAATTGGAAAGAAACTTGGGGGTAAATAAATTTCCTGCGAGAATATATGTATAAGGTAACATGAAATACTGGTAAGAACTGATGAGAAGAAAAAAGTACCTCAAGCATCTCTTTCGTTGGTATGTCCAAATGATTGGTTGGCTCATCCAGTACTAGCAAAGTTGAAGGGGTCACCATGAACTTACAGAAGGACAGACGTGCCTACATAAAAAAGGTTTGACGCATAAGTTCAAATAAAGAACAAGAGAATAATCCAAGAGTAAGCCTTAAGCAGAGGATAATTGGGTGAAAATATTAGTAAGAAATAATGGTGTCACAATTGAGACAAACCATTCATATATCAATTTAGTACACATAAGTTTTGCTGACAATGAAAGTTAAAATGGAAACTGTTAGATGGTGAAAGGTCACAACTAACAAGACACTCTTATCAGATGCCTAGATAAATTATCAGTTAAGATTCTTATTCGGAAGCCTCAATAAAATGAAATAAATGGCTTTTCTTCCCCGACACCAACACTGTCGGTCAAAAGTTAAAGTAATCTTGGAGGTATAGACAGTTAAACCACGATTGTACATCTCAAATTAAAGCTCACAAAACCAAAATAAGCTTGAAAGTACAATCATAAGCTAATCACATGCAATAGTGACTTGTGTGAGATAGCTCATAGGTAAGAAAGGTAATACTTGACAATTCCATAAAGCTAAATTAGCAACAGCAGATATTGCCTGTATTGATGCCAAGTCATGTTTGCAGCTAGAACAATTTATAGAACAAATTTACAGATGAAAATGGTAATCCGTGAAAGGGTAATGATCACATGGCTTTAAATTTGAGAAAGGAATAGTAGAAAAAGCAATTATTACAGTCAACGGATAAAAGATCAAATAACCAAGAAAAACACAAAAACAGACAAAGGAGAACCTCTATCTTTCTCAAGACTATGCAGAGAAGATCTGTTTATATTCTTACCTTCTCACCGCCACTCAAAAAGGAAACCTTCCTGTCAAGCATGTCAGCTTTAAAATTGCAACGTCCAAGGAGTCCTTTTATATCATCTAGCCTCCAATCCTCAGCAGCTTCTGCTACAGTTTCAAGGACAGTTTTTCCCAAATCGAGTGCCTCGGCCTTAATCAAAAGAAAAACAGAGATTATACAATCTTGGTCACGTTATCACATGTAAAAACAGGATAAAAACAGCCACCAAAGATCAAAAGAAAACTAGAAAGACTTGACACACCTGATTCTGCTCAAAGTAATTTGGTAATACGTTGTGCTCCCCAAGCACAACTTCACCTCGTGTTGGCTTCAGTAAACCCATAATCAGTTTAAGAAAGGTGCTCTTTCCACACCCATTAGGACCAATAATGGCAATTTTCTCTCCTCTCTCAATTGTCAAGTTTGCATTCTTGAAAAGAACCTGCCAGAAAAACAAGCATGTAAGATTCCAACCCCATAAATTTAAGAAGCAATGGTACTAGTTATCATTAACATATCCACAAAACAAGAAGCAAATTGAAATCTCAGCATCAATGTTTTGTGTTTGACCTTATCCTCGAAAGCAAATTCCAGATTTTTAACATTCACAACTGTTCTCCCACTTCTTTCACGTTCAGGGAACCTAATCTTCATTTGTTTCCTTATGAATGGCTTATCAATTTGTTCCTGGTCCTGAAGTTTCTCCAGCTTCTGTTATCACCAAAAGGAAAGGAGAATGAAATCAGTATCCCAAAGTCTGAAAGACAAGGTACAACATAGTTAACAAATATGGATATGACAAAAGTTGGCCAAATTGATCAGGTGTGCCCCTCCTTTTCTTAAATCTCACTAGCTTAATTTGCAGAATAATAGTCCCATGTGAGGATCCTAATCACTTCAGAACAACTAACACAATAAAAGAGGCAGAGTGATGGGATTTGACATGCTGCTGCCTGCTAACATATACCTTGGCACCAAGAAAGATATATGTCCTTTAAGCACCTATTGGCTTAGACAGTTAGCTGATAAAAATTACACTCTGTATTCATCAGCTATCCGGTAGCTGATTTGCTCAACTTAATACATCTCTGTCACTCAGTGCAAGAGCAATGGTTTTTTCCACAAAAACACACACAAAACGATGCACTCATGTGCAAAAATCAACATACTGCAGTTACAGATCAATAATGGCGACATTTTTATTTACCTTTTCAGCTGTAGATGCACGACCTGAGTTTGCTCCAGCACTTAACCTACTTATCAAATCTCTAGTTTGCTCAATTTCCTTCTGTTGCTTTTCCCATGCAGCATTCTGTGTTTCAATCCATTCAGCCCTTGAAATAATATAATCCGAGTAATTTCCATCATATGTCCTAGATACACCCATATCAGTCTCCACAATTTTTGTACACAACTGGTCAAGGAAAGCTCGGTCATGAGATATAATGACCATCGGAACTTCTTGCTTATTAAGATAACCCTCAAGCCACTCAATCGTATCAAGGTCAAGATGATTGGTCGGTTCATCCAGTAGTAACAAATCTGGGTCCTGCAAAAATCAAACATGTTATTCCCCAAGCAAATATAATAACTACACAAAATATAAGCCAAGTCTAAGACCAATCAACCAAAGATGTATCATGGGATAAGTGGACTAATATGCTTTGAAGAGCAATATGCAACATGTAATCAAGTCGAAAGTTGAGATATACATGTCCTTGATTCATCAAATAAATTAGGTTCTGCAGTAGCTACCAAAATATCCCCCTTCTTAGAAAGCAAATTACTCAAGATCTACAACTGATCATTTCGCACACCCTATTCTTTGCTTATAGACACTAAAACATGATCTTTGACTCATTAATCACAATATACTATCAAAGTAGGTGTGTTAAGGCATTACAATTCCAAGAGATGCATGAACAAAACATAATTCGAGGTACCATTTCCACGTGAATTACTTGCCGAACAGCATTAACCATGCATTAAATGAAAAAATCTAATATCTCATACCTGCAGCAAGATCTTGCCCAGAGACATCCTCATTTGCCAGCCACCACTAAATGATGCCACAAGCCTATCTGCATCCTCTGGAGCAAATCCTAACTCGGGCATCATCTTGTTAATCTTCACATCCACTACATCCAAATCCACAGCTTGTGCCCTCCTCTGCAGCAAATCAAACTCATCCAACAGCCTCCCCATCAACTCCAAATCATCAACAGATTTCTCAATTGCCTTCTGAACCTTCTCAAGTCTCTCAGCAACTTCCATTTCCTCCTTAAATGCACTCATAAACTCTTCCTTCACAGTTCTTGTCGACTCAACCTCAAATTCTTGGCTTAAAAATGCAATCTTCATATTTGGTTTTGCCTTAATCACATTTCCAGAATCTGGTTCTTCCAAACCAGATATAATCCTCAATTGGGTCGTTTTCCCTGCACCATTTACACCTACTAAACCAACCTTTTCACCCTTTTTCACCTCCCAACTCACATCTTTCAGCACCGTAACACCTTTATAACTCTTGCTAACATTCTCTAGTCTAACCCCAGATGAAATACTCGAAGCCCCATTACCTGATTGCTTGTTACCCCTTCTGGAATAATCAAATTCATTACTAGAATTACTCGAAAACAATGACTCTATATCTTCTTTAACCTCTGTTTCAGCAGTTTCAACAGCTACAGCTTGCAATTTTGATGAAATTCTAAGAACTTTTCTTCTTCTGGGGTTATTGAAAACCGTAACTGCAGTGGTTTTCACACCACCAGGGCATAGAAGATTGGCTCTTCCAGTGAGAAAAGTGGAACGAAGGTCGATTACTTGGAGCTTTGTAGCAAGGTCCATTGTTAAGGATAATTCAAGAAAATTCTATGGGTAAATTTGTTTTTTTAAAAAGAAAGAAACTTTAGGGTTGTTGCGAAGAATTTGGGTAAAGATGGTTTGTGGGTGAATGATATTTCTCTTCTATACAAAGTGTGAAGAAAATGGGAGAAGAGAAGAGAGAGTTTTCACTCTGTAGAAAACTACCTTTCTCTTATCAGCCCATGAAGATGAAGACGAGGAAGAATAAAGAAGCTTGTGGAGAGGATTTAAATAAATTTAACAAAAGTAATTTTTTTTCGGATACTAGCATTGGAGGTTAATTATTCTGAATTTATATCGGGTAGAATTCTATTCGAGGGAAAGCGATGAAGCTCGAACTGAGATTTTTAATTAAGGAGTGGAACAACCTTATCTACTCCATAATTCCTTCTCAAGTATTTGTTCCTTTTTCTTTTTTGAGTAATATTATTATTTTGTTATCATTTAAAATGTACTAGTAAGGGCGATCGAATTAGTTGGATAGAAAAAAATTTGAATTAAAATTTAAAATTGTTATATTTTTCGCATGGAGTTTTAATGTGTAACGGAAGAATTAGTAAAATTTAGATTTTTATGTCATTATTAAAAAAAGAAATTACCATTCAAAATGATGAAGTTTCAAGTTTGTCTATCACTCTGACCTTATCTTTGATTTTTGTGTGATTAGTATTTGAACATTTCTTCTCCTATGGGATATTTTTTGAGATTTTTCATTGGAGTGAGTAATATCTACTTCTAAAATAAATTTTATCAACTTTTTTCATTAATACAAAGGAAAGTTAATACTAAATAACTTATAAGTTAGCTCATTTAAACAAAGAGAAGCTAATGCTAAATGATATTTTTCATCAATACAAAAAGAGGCTAATATTGAATAAGATTATTCACTAAAGTCATAAGTTAGTTTATCCAAATAGATTTAATCAATTTTATAATATCGTCTTAAATACAATGAAAAAATGAAACACGATGAATAATTTTTTATATACATATACAAATAATAAATAAATGTGTGGTATATAAGGAGAATGAGATAATTTGGATTTTTGGGGAAAGGAATTTGTGGTATATAAACACAGAGAGACTATTCTTCAAAGCCAAAGACAATGATTTCATCCTGTCATTTTGTGCCACGTGGAGGAAAAAATGCAAGATGGTGCATCAACCACGCAGTTATAGATATGACAAATAATTTTTTAATTAATAAAGACATCAATTTTTTGACAAACTTATGTGAATGAGAATATCCAAGTGTGTGGTTCATGGCCATTGGCTTATTCTTTTGGGCTTATAATAAGTCAAACAAAGGCCATTATTTTGTCTTTCTTTCTCACCAAAGCTTATCCCAAGTAAGTAAAATCAAGAATAATTTTCATAAATATTATAGTTTGGATCATAACAATCCCGCCTAGTTATAGTTTATCTAATTACAATTTATAGAAATAATTTTAGAGAGAAGAGAAGCCAGCGAGATTAGGAGATATAGAGGAGAGAAGCGAGCAGGTTATATCTTAGATACAACTTGTATCTCAATCAAAATCGAGATACACGAATCATAGATACACATTTACACAATCTTCTCCCTCTCAAATTTCGCTTGCATCTCTTATTTCTCTCCAAACCTCACACAAACATAGGGATACACATATTAGCTTTGAAACTGAAACATAGATACATAGATATACATTATACACTCCTAAAAAAAATACATATAGTCTATCAATTTTTTGTAATACACAAATAGAAGAAAATATTGATGTAGTGTTTAAATATTGTATCACTCCTAAAATAAATATACATATACATTTTTTCTGATAATATCTGTATCCGTTTTCTTGATACACAAATAATGTCTGATAATAGTTGTATTGGTTATTTTCATACATAGATATAATTTCTTTTATACATAGATACAGTTGATTGTATCAATGGGAGAAGATACCTTTGATAATAGGTGTGTCAGTTTTTTTTATACGCATATACATTTTTCTGATACATATATAATTCGTTGTATTAATCTAAGAAGAAGAAAAGATTCAAACATTGAACAATAAATCACCCAAAATGATTTTTTTTTATATATATTTCGACATTAATTCAATAAAAATAAATTTATGGATATCGTATTAATATTAGAAACATAGAAGGAAAAGAAGAAAGATTCACCCAATGAATTGGGATAGACAACAAATTTTGGCCCAACTCAGATGGAGATGTTAACAGCCCATTGATATTTCAAGCTTGGCTTTTAACATACAAAATTAGAGAAATTAAATTTAGTATTTATATATATATTTTTAATAAATTTTTTAATATAAATATATTATTTGAGTAAAAGTTAATAAATTTGATTCAACCCACATTCGAGCTTTTAGCTCCGGTCTTCATGATGAATAAAAATTGCATCTATGGTACTGTTTAGATAATTGTATAAATGAGCAACTGTGTACTAGTACTTCTTTGGACTTCTAAACACCTTACAATAAAAAAAGCCCCGGCCCCTCAGTGTCTTACACATCTGGCTCGAAATGTTCATTTTTAAAAACATTATATTTCATACTTATTTTGAAAGAAATATTTACAAAATATTCAGAAGATATGAATGTTCATCAACTATAACTTACGAGTTACTCTTCTTCTTCTTTTTTTTTCTTTTTTTAATTTCTCCTCTCCCTTTTTGAAATAATAAAGTATTGCTTAAAAAAAAAATGAGTCAATATATTTTTTTAATAACTTCAAATGCTTTCGAAAATTGATTAGTTGTAGGACGTGACATAAAAGGGATCAAGACAACAATAAAACAACACTTCATTAATAATTAAATTAATTAAGATGATTATGATTTCTTCAATGACATTAAATAATTCTCAAATATTTTAATTTTGTGCATTGTTGACATTCTTCTCTTCTAGTATTCCATGCATGCATCAATACGCCAAAATTAAAGATAGTAATCATGAATGATTGATTAGTTAATAATAAATGAAGCGGTGCATAATTAATTCCACTAATTGTTGCCTAATTTTATAATTTTGTTAAAGGCTTAATACGTAACCAATATCCTAAGTTTTTTGGGATGTGTCACATAAACATTCTAAATTAAGTTTTCATTCAATTAAACACCTCGAACTCATAATATATATAGGGTTTAATTAGATATTTTTGGTCTAAATTTTAGATTTTTTTTAATGTCTTCTCATTAATCTATTAGGTAGTAAAGTTGACCATATAAAATATGACATTTCATTTAATTATATGCATTCACCTCAATAAGCCATAAGATGTGTATAATTAAAAGGGATGTCATATTTTATGTGGCTAACTTAACTATCTAATAGAAAATGAAAGCACACACATTATTCAAAAGGTGCAAGAGGTTGGTTATAGAGGTGCGATGAGAGGTAAAGGTAGAACAAAGAAGAATTTGGGAAAGGCAATATTAAGACATGATATGACGCAACTTCAAGTTATCGAGGACATTTGTGAATGTATAACTAGTTGTATTATAATAATTTTTATTTTATATTTTTATCTTTGTTAATTATTATTTTTTAAATAGAATGTTGTTTTTGGTATTTCAATTACCACATGATTTTATTGTCGTTTTAGCTATTTTTGCAATGTTTATTGTTATTTGTTAAATTCTCTTCTTTGGCTTCTGTTTTTTTATATCGGATTTATTGCACTTAAGCCAAGAGTTTTTCAAAAACAACTTTCTCTACCTCTACGAAGTAGTGATAAGGGATACATACATTCTATACTGATTCTCAAATCGATTATTTCATGTGAAATTTCACTGATTGTTATTGTTATTATAATTTAAAATTGACGTAGAAACTTATATCATCCAAATTCTGAATCTACTAATAATAATAGTCATTTATTAGAATGTGAGCATCATAAAGCTGGTTGATAACATTACATGTGGTGCACTACTCCTCTCATAGACCATAGTTGCCTTTCAATTTCACATTATACTTTTGCAACATTAAAATTGGATATTCAACTAATGTTATCACTCTAACACAATTATTCAAACATGAGTTTCTATCAGTTAATCTGGAATTAAATTACTTAGACTTATATATATATATATCTATATATATAGTGCAAACAACATTAATTTTATCTAGCTGTTCCCACTTGTTCTTTCAATTAGTTGATTTCTCCGTCTCATTGAGTAATGGAAGATGTAGTAGACAAATTTCTTTCATATTAGTTATGTCTGACAAATGATCGGATTAAGTTGAATTTGAATGGATTAATTAAACATGAGTTGAGCAACGTTATGTGTTTAAATGATAACCTCATCAAGAATATATATATATGTTAAAGAAGAAAATCTCCGACTCCAACTAACTTGTTACGAACACTTTAATTATTTCATTAAATACTTTATTATATAGGTGGACTATTCGTCAGAACGAGTGTATATTTTTGTTGTTGTTATGACCAAGTTTTGGGTTGGGGATGGAATAGGTGGTCACTAGAACCCATTAATTCCACTCCAATAAATATAGGAGTAAATGTCATTGGAATTGTCTAAACAATTGACTTTTTAAAAAAATGAAAACAATCGACATTTTATTCATCTTTAATAGTCTTATAATCTTAACCATTATATATGACCATATTCCATAAAAAATAAGACAGAAGGAGTAGTAGTATACTTTATAATAATATAAAATAATTTTTAGTGAGAAGATTGAGAAGTATTGAAAATATTCTTAAATTTGGTATGAATTATTAGTTTCATCCCCGAATTATTTATCGTTTTAAAAATATTTATTTATTTGACTAATTGAACTTAAATATACCTCTAATCTTGCAACATGAGTGAAATATATTCTAAAATTCTCGCCAACTCTTGGCTTTTTAATAAGAGTCTCATGTTCCTACAAGAGTTTGAGACCAGTTGCTATGTCATGTGACAGATTGGTGGTGTATCTAAGTGATAGTTAGTCAAGTAGAATGATGTTTTTAAGGCTGTCAATAGTTCAAGGACGAAACTAATCTCTCTGTTCCTATTCATATGTCACCATTTTAGATTTCACGTGCATTAAGAAACTAAGTAAGTTTACTATTGTACCCTTATTTAATGTTTTCTTGAAGTCAGTTTTCAACCAATGAACATAGATTAATTAATTTGACCAATGGAAATGAACTATCTACGTAGTTTTTCTATGTTGGTCAAGTGTATATTTTAAAGGTTAATAACTCACAAGGGTAAAATAGGAAAAATAGTGTTATTTATGTATTGATTTTTGTGAAATGACAAATATTAAGAACCATCTATTTTTAGTAAGGACAACATATAAATAAAAACGAAGGGAGTAATAATTTGCGTCAGATACAAGAGTAAGAGTGTGTTTTAATAATTACTCTCCCCATCCAACAATAGTTGTTCACTATACTATTTTGGAATGTCCAATAATACATGTCCATTTATGAAACTAATGGATAATTTTACACTTAATTCATAATTTACCCTTATCATTAATGATAGTTATTTCTCTTCAAAACATTGTATTTATTATATTCAAAGGGTGATATAATAAAATTACTCATCTATTTATAATTTCTTAAAAAGTGTGCAAGGTCAATAGTGAATAATTATTGTTGGACAATGGGGTATCTCTAATTGCCACTTTTATTCTCTCTGAGATTATAAGTGGACGTTTGGCCATATATTTCTAAGTATTTTTTAAAAATGTTACACATCAGTTGAATAGAACATAAATTTATATTTGATTATATTTTTTGTAAAAAATATTTAAAATAATGTTCATGTTTGAATGTACTTAAGAAAGTGAATTTTAGAATAGGTTAGAAACTGTTTTCTAAATTTGAAATACAATTTTAAGTTGGATTTGAAAATTTTATGATCATACAATAATTTTCAAATTAAGCGAAAAATTAATCCAAAAAGATCTAGTTTTTATGATCAAAACGGTAGATCTTGTATCTTTAAAATTAGTGTCATGTCTATTTTGTGTTATCCATGCACTTGGCATCAAGGGCAAAATCATCTTTATAATTAAAGGGTTCGATATAATTAGAAATTTTAATTTATACTAAAAAGATTGTTTAACGTATATAAATAATTAGTAATTCAAAATCAATAAACTAAAAATTCTTTCTCCGCTTATATAACATCCACTATACAAATTCAGATCTTCCAAACTCAAAGTGCGATTCATTTAAATATATGTTATGAAATCTTAGTTGAAACCAGACTAATTTAAAATTGAAAATTTGAAAATCGAATTATAAAATAGAAAAGGCAATCAAAAGCAATGGATGTAAGAGAAGTGTCGTTGGATCCAAAAAATTATGCTCACTTATCTTCTTTTTTTAAATTGTAAAGAACTGGTAAAGTACCATGTAACTTTGGGATTAACTAAATCTATAATTAGTGAATAGTGGCAAATTCTTAGTTTAATATTTTGGGGAATGTTCGTTGTAACAATAATTCATTATTTAATTGCAACAGTCGAAATCAATAATTTGCCTATTTTATTAAGTTACAACATTTTAGTGGTCCAAAGATTATTATTCTCTTAAGTAGTAAAATTAAAATATTGCTGACATGTATTCTAAGTTATGTTTAGGTTTGTTCATTCTTCTTAAACATTCTCTATGATAATGAACAAAAATATTTTAAATCTATATGTACTGCCCCATAATTCTACTGCTAATAACAACTCCTCTTGGTCGGAATTCCTTCGATCTTAATTAAAGATTTGAATTTCGGACTCTGAAAATGAAAAAAAATCATATTGAGAGTGTTGCTTCTAAAAATAGGCCCTACAATGCGATTCAAATTTATTCAAACCCCAATATGAAATATCTAGAAAAAAAATATATATATTGTCTCGATCTCTTCACATATTATATTAGGCTAAGAAGAAGAATTGAGTTCACATTTATTCTAATTTTGATGAATATAATTACCTGATACGTATTGTTGATAAAAGTAGATGTACAACAACTATAAAAATAATAAATTAAAAACATGGAATATCAATCATAATTAGCTTCCTCTTAATTTGATTCTTTTAATCATTATCTTTATGTTATTTTATCACAAACAAACCTCTCTTTCCATTTATGACAATTTCTCTTTAATTTGATTCTTTGCTTCTAAAGGTTGTCTGCCAACGATAACAATAATATATTTGATGTAATTATAAATAAAGTCTTAAAAAGGCGATATGTATATGTAATTTATAGACAATGCCTTCATTTTTAATGGCAATACATCGCAAACTCATGTGCATATGATCTGATAAAGCATGATTAATTAATATTTAACTAAAAGTTCTTTCTGTCCCTATCTTATAAAAATCAAGAGAATATTTCTAATAGATACTCGACTTAAGTAAAATATATTAATTTTTTTTAAAAAAAGGTATAATAACGAAGAAATTATATAGAAACTAATGAGAAAAAAGAAACAATAACAACAACGTAGACAATTTTCCATCTAAATAATATTAGATATGATAATTTGTTGAACGGGATTACGATGTACATTGTATGGTTTAAAATTCATGGAGAAAAACACATGATATATATATATATATATATATATATATATATATATATAT
>JAJONR010010977.1:0-38895 GCA_029582245.1 Solanum etuberosum | reverse complement strand
ACAAGGCTCTATTTCATTAGCTTTGATATAGTTTGGAAACGAGGCTCTTTTTTGTAACATACATGTTATAATTGGAGCTGGATTCAACTGTATATATTAAGTCGGGTTCACTTGGTCCATAGCTTTTATACCAATTGAATTATAGGTGGATAGAGTTTTCGGAATAAAAAATGCATAAGCATATAGTAAATCTACAAAAAAAGGTCCACTTTCTGTTACTATGAAGCTCCATGTTTCCTCATCCTTAAGTGTTTACTATCTTGCCTTCATTGATAGCATATTCTCATGCTTTATTCAAGTCAGCCAATTGTCTCCCGCACCTTATTATCTTAAGATAAAAACCCTAGTTGCTAGACTTCAGATGGAATTGTTACAATCATTAGACCATGAATTGCTCTGTGATTCTGAAGATGCGGTGACTTGTGAGTTTGACTCACTACAGTACTCACTATTGCGCCAGTTTCTTTGGATTTCTACTCGTGGTATTCAGAATTGCTCTGTGATCTTGAAGTTGTATGTTGATCTTTAATTACATGTGTTGATGTAGGATACCACAATTGTAAGGGTTGTTACTATGTGTCGTCCGAACTACTGCATCCATTGGCAATGATGAAAAAAAGGCCGGACTTACTGCTGCTACCATGTGGTTGGTAGTAGAGTGATGAAAGTTACAGCTAGGTATATTTGCTGAGCCAGATATGGATGATGTTGATCTTAGAAAGTTTAAGCCAATGAGTTGGTTTTCTTCTCCAAATCTTTTGCCTGGTACTTGATCTGTGTATAATTTGATTTTTTTCCTTCTAAGACTAAGAGGTTTCGCGAGGACCACCAGTATGATTCTTTAGCATACCTTGAACTGCTCTTTGATTTTGAAGATGTGATGTGAGTTTGACTCACTACTCACTGTTAGTGGTAGTCAGGATTGCTCTGTGATTTCGAAGATGCTTGTTGGTTTTCAAATACATGTCATGATGTAGAATATCAGAATTTTAAGGGTTGATGCTATGTGTAGTACAAATTACCGCTTCCATTGGCAATGATGAAAAAAAGGCCGGACTTACAGCTGCTACTATGTTGTTTGTAGTAGAGTGATGAAAGTTACAGCTAGGTATATTTGCTGAGCCAGATATGGATGATGTTGATCTTAGAAAGTTTTAGCCAATGAGCTGGTTTTCTTCTTGATTTTTTTCCTTCTAAGACTAAGAGGTTTCGTGAGGACCACCAGTATGATTCTTAAGATTACCATGAACTGCTCTTTGATTTTGAAGATGCTATGTGAGTTTGACGCACTACTCACTATTAGTGGTACGCAGGATTGCTCTGTGATGCATGTTGGTTTCTAAATACATTTGATGATATAGGATATCAGAATTGTAAGGGTTGTCACTTTGAGTCGTATGAATCACTGCTTCCTCTGGCAATGATGAAAAAAAGGCCGGACTTACAGCTGCTACCATGTTGTTGGTAGTAGAGTGATGAAAGTTACAGCTAGGTATATTTGCTGAGCCAGATATGGATGATGTTGGTCTTTAGCTGATGAGTTGCTTTTCTTCTCTGAATTTTTTGCCTGGTACTTAATTTGTATATGGATTTGAATTTTTCTTCTAATATTAAGAGGTTTTGTGATTGCCACTAGTGACTAGTATGATTCTTTAGCTTAGCATTCTGGTATTAGGAACCTCTCTGTGATTTTGAAGATGTATGTTGGTTTTAAAATACTTATGGTAATGGTGATTTTAAAAACCTAGAGCTTGTCACTATGTGAAAGCAAGCTACAACTTCCACTGGCAATATGAAAGAAAGGCCGGACTTGAGGCTGTTACCATGTGGTTGGTAGTAGAGTGTTGAAAGTTACAATAAGGTATATTTACTGAGCCAGATATGGATGATACTGATTTTTGATAGTTTTAGTTGATAGTTGGGTTTTTTCACCCTTATTTTCAGCCTTAGTCGATAGTTGGTTTCCTTCACCCTTATCTTCAGGGTTTGTTGATTGTTGATTGTTCTTAAACTGAGGTTTTATGAATGCCTAAAACTTTACACTGTGCATACACTTAAAGACTTTAACACGTCAGAGAAAAAGTATTTTCACATTTACTGACATCAAAATTTGAGGTAATGTGAAATGATACTCTTTAAGATTTTTTGGTTGTGTTATATTTTGACAATTTTATAGCAAATTTTTGCTCCTCTGTCTTATGGTTATTATACCATCTTGGACTTGCAAGTCGTAGAACACTTCAAATGCATGATGATGTTATTTGAAGAGGGTAAAATCAGATAGAGAGAAAATGTAGTTTTCCTAAATCGAAAACTGTAAGTGCTTTTTGTGGTAAACTATGTGGGTGTTCGGATTGACTTATTTTAAGTAGCTTTTGGCTTTTAAGCTCTTTTTTTAGTTTTGGAAGTGTTTGGGAAACACAAGAACTGCTTTTAAGCACTGTTTTAGGCTCAAAAAGTACAAAAAAGAGCCAAAAACCAAAAGTTGGGTGTTCTCAACTTATGGCTTTTAGCTTATAAGCCACTTAAAAAAAGCAATTCCAAACACCCCCTACAAAGGTAATATCATCATATAAAAAGAAACAAAGGCAGTCATAGAATCATAGTGAACATAGAGTTAGAAGCTGGAATTAAGCGTCTGATTCTTTTTCACTTTTTGTTCTTTCCCCTATGCTCTGAGAAGTTTCTTCAGAGATTTATTTTTGTATTTTTTTTCCTTGGGGAGGGATTGTCCAAGTTCTTTATGGATGAGAAATATTTTTGAATGACGATCTCATACTTGAAAGCATGTAGGCATAAATTAACATGTCAAATAGAACTACTAGATTTTGGGATAATTTGTGATGCCTTGGTTGATAATTTCTGTTAATCTATTTTTTTTTTAATAAAAAGATGTATTTTATTTTTATCCACTTTTGTCTATGCTAAAATAAATGGCTTAGTACAAGGTTAGTTGATTATATTTCAGCTTAAGTCAGATCGTAATTGATTGTTCTTATCAACAGATAGTATATGGGTTTTAAAACAATAAAAAGAAATAGCTGTGGTTTAACATCACTTTTGAATAATTTGAGGTCATAAATTTGGGATGAGTGAAGTTTAAACTAACAGGCCGAATTGTAGATGTCATTTCACTTTTTGAAGACGAGGATATTATTGTTTTTTTTTGGGCCTTGGTCTTTTTGTTTAAATTTATTTTTGTGAATACAAAATGGGTCACAATTTAAGTTCAAACATGGTTGCTTAGGTAGCACTGCTGATATCTATTCAAGTAAACCTCCATTAATTAAGTTATTTGGACCAAAATCTGGGTGAGCTCTGATATGCTTTTAACTCTTTTAAGGTTACATCCATCTCGTGGAAGGACAAAGAGCTAAACATGGTGGACACTCCTGGACACGCAGATTTTGGTGGTGAAGTAAGTATTTATTTTATGAAGATTTTTGGTGGTAAAGTGTTTTTATTATCTTTTTCATTTTGTGTTTCTTTCCTTAGTGTACAATCAGTCAATCACAGATATATTAATCACATAGAAGTTACCACAATAATTGGTAATTAGACTATTACCTTGGGCTTTAAGTGTTTCAGTGTTTGAAAGTGATGAATTATTTGGATTTTGAGGGAGGGGTGTGTGTGTGTGTGTGATAAAATAGAAAAAAATTGATATTCTTTGTATTAGGATGACCATTGTAATTAATTTCTCTAAAAGCAAGAAGTTATTTCCAGGTGTCAGATTGTCTCTAAAATCAATAAATGGATCCTTTGGTACTGTGTTAATAAGAATCATAATTATTTCAAGATTTTGGGAAGTCATTCAGGCTTAGTGAAGAGGAAAAGATGATTGATCGAGCTACTATTAGCTATAGGGGAAGCTGTTTGTTGTGAATGCGAGGAAGTCAATTAGTTTAAGTATTTAATTATATTTTTAAGTAGATTTATTTATTATTTATTTATAATTTAAGTAACTTTATTTATTATTCTAGAATGGGGTTTATGTTTCATAGTTTTATAAGGATTAGGTTAAGCTATAATTATTAGTTTGGAATAGGATTTAGGTCTCCTACTTTCATAAGAATTAGACTTCCTATTGATGTAATAAGACTCCTATTTAAAGGGGCTTTTGATGAATAAATCAGTAAGTCATATTTCAGCAAAAAGCAAGAGAGAGATTAGAGTTTTCTCTTCCATTGAACTCTGAGGTTTCAGTCTCCCTTTGAAGAGTTGAAGAGATCGGAGTTCTCTCTTTAAATGGAAAGGTTTCAGCCTCCCTTTAACGAGCTGAATTTATAATCGTCCTGTGAATTGATCCTTCCTTAAAAATTCATAACACTGTTATTCCAGTCTTCTCCTTAGTTACATGCTTGAAAGTAAGACTGTTGTAAAAGAGATTCTCTGTGGTAAAGGTTCTCATGAGGAACCGTCTGGACAATACTTGGGAAATGTTTTTTTGCAAAAAATATTGAATAAGAACTTTGTGGAAGTTGATAGTTGTATTTTTTCTTTGTTTGAAGATTTATGAGTCTTATGTGTGTGGAAGAAGAGCTTTTCAATGAGAAGCACCTTCCCAACACTTCATTAAAAAAATTTGAAAAAATCTCCTAAACAAAATTTTCTTTCACAAGCTTGATAAAATTTTCTTAGACAATCCGCTACTGTTTCTATTGTCAGCCCTTTTGCATTAATCTGATGTTTCATTTGGATGGGAGTGAATTCAATTTTACCCTGATGAATTGCAATAGCTTTTGTTTATTGTTTATATGTTATCTTCATCTTAAAAAAAAGGAGAAGTGGAGCTTGTTGTCAAGTGCCATCAATCTGACTTTGTCATGCGGTGTTTCATTGATTTTTTATTCCAAGTGTTGCCTTGTGTTGTTAGGTTGACATGGAAATTGTAAGCTTTTCACTTTTCATTTGCTTACAGGTTGAGAGGGTTGTTGGCATGGTTGAGGGAGCAGTACTTGTTGTTGATGCTGGTGAAGGTCCACTTGCACAAACAAAATTTGTTCTTGCCAAGGCCCTTAAATATGGTTTACGCCCCATTCTTCTTCTCAATAAAGTAGACAAACCTGCAGGTATTACATTTCTGAGGTTATTCTCATCACAAGTTCTTTTAATGGTTTCATATTAATTGTTCAATTATACGTATGCAGTGACTGAAGAGAGATGTAATGAAGTTGAGAGCCTTGTATTTGATCTTTTCGCAAACCTTGGTGCTTCAGGTTCTAGAAAATTACTTTCATAAAAATTCTAAGTTCCTTTCTTCTAGTCAGTTGCTTGGATCTCTCCCCCCCTCCATACATAACTCCATATATTTAATAGTTTCTATGCATTTTAAATTTAACTCAACCTTTCTGATCGAACTTGTTTTATTCTATTCCAGAGGAACAGTTAGATTTTCCTGTTCTTTACGCTTCAGCTAAAGAAGGATGGGCATCTTCCACATATACAAAAAGTCCTCCTGATTTGAAGGATATGTCACAATTGCTCAATGCTATTGTTGGGCATGTTCCTCCACCGAGTGCCAGCCTAGATGCCCCTTTTCAGATGTTGGTTAGTATTGCATTTGCATTTCTTAGTTTATATATCGTAATGAGATAAATGATTTAGGTGAATAGCCATTTATGCAACTTTGCAAAATTTAAAGCGTAGCAAGTGCAAAAGCTGGTAATAATTCTCATATATTTAAGCTTGCGTACATGTAGCTATTGTACATTTTGCTGCACTTTGTTGAGATACCTCCTTTTTTCCAAGTACCACTTCCATGGCCCATGGGTAAAAAATTCGTCCCTGCTTTGTTTTCCCAAAGAAATATTGTACTTAAATTCCTTTATAATTGGCTAGAGGTATTGCAGATGGAGAAGTTGCAGATGAATGCTTGTTATGAGAGTCTTATTTTTGTTGGACAAGGGAAGTAAATGATGTGTGTTAATATTCATTTGGTGATTAAGGGAAAAATATGGAAGATAGAAGTGAATACACGATTTAGTGGCTGTTATCTTTTATAATTGAAAAGGAATCTAATGTCTCATTGATTGAGAGAAAGAAATCGTTGGAGGCAGGTTAAAAAGTGGTACTGTGCAGAGACCAGAACTAATCTAGATAAATTATAATGGATATAATGCTGTAAGATGAGTTGATAAACATACCTTTATGAGTGGAGACAGTTTGCTTAAACAATCAATCAAAGAAGCCTAGCTGAGGAAAAAGTCAGGCAGGCTATATAAATCTAACGCCCAGCCTGGTAATGATATTGTCTGCTTTGGGCCTAGTCCCGGACGACTTTAAAACGCATTACTAGTTGGTAAAGCCTGTTTACTCATATACCCAACATATCTCCTGTATTTTACCGATGTGAGATTTCTTATCTTAAGCTGGGGCATCACATACACCTTTCTATGGACTCAACCTCCTTGCTGAGGTTTGCCCCACCGAATGGAATTTGCTTAGACTCAGCACTGAGGTTTACCCCGCTTTACTGGGATTTGCGTAAAATCAGTTGAACTTTGGCCCACATTGATAAGGCTGACACATGAGTGGCTCTGATACCATTTGGACCACTAGTTAGTTCCCATAGCATCGGGGCCTCTCGAGAGGTCCATCAGACTCTACATATTATTAGGCCGTTTATCTAACATCCAACCACTTTAATGCCCCACTTGGTTACAAGCCAATGTTACTTGGCTCAGCAACATAATGTTACATCATTCATATTCTTATATCAGAATTCTCGAATGAGTCATGCTTATGATCTTTCGCCCTAAAGCTCTTTCAGTGATCTTTTTTAGTTTTGACAGTGATGTTGATAGTAGTTGTGTGATGATAGATAAGAGAGGGTTGATGTTTCTTTTTGTGGTAGTGATGGTGTGCTTATTCCATCTAAGGTTATAAATGTGGAGGAAGAAGGGGATGAGGTTTTACGATGAGTAATAGTTAGATGAGAGTAATTAGGCGGTTCCTTGGTAGTAACACGTGAAATTTTAGTTGGTAGAGGTGATGAGAGAACGAGGAATTCTTAGAAGGATTGGCTAGTAGGAGTCCATGGAGTGGTTATAGTTCTAGGCTTGAATGTGGTGTTGATAACATGTGGATGGATGCATGATGCATTAGGTGCTTCTTGATTAGGACTCGAAGTTTTGTTGAATACGGTGATAAGGAGTAGTATTCTTTGGATGAGATTTCCCATAGGATAGTAAGAGTAACTCCTTTCCCTCTCATGCTCAGTTCAACCATCATTCGAGGACGAATGATTCCAAGGGGGGAGATATTGTAACACCCCGAAAATTTCTAAGCTAAGGCCCTAACCATTTTTCATTTGTGTATAAGGTCGTATCTAGTGATTCTTAAATTATTCTTAGGGGTTAAGGTCAATTATTTAGTGTGTGAATGGATTTGGATATGAATTAAAGTCACTAGAATCCTCTAGCACAAAGTTGAGTTGAAGGCTTCCTTATCGATTGAGTTTTGATATAAGATTCTACTTAGGTCAACTTCAAATGATCATATCTTTTAGAATATAAAGAGTTAGGTGCCCCATAATCTATCAAATTAAAGGTATTTGAGTCTTCTTTTCAACACCACCAAGTTTGCATCATTCGGAGTTTGGAGTAGAGAGTTATAATCATTTACTAATCTGATGCATGCAGTGGAGTAGAGAGTTATAATCATTTTACTAATTTGATGCATGCAGTGACGTTTTGGCCGACGGGAAAACACTAAAAAGCGTCGTTTTTGTCTTTGTACCCCTAAGAAAACCCTAAACAGATTTCTTGACTAATAAAAGGCCCAAAACAATCAGATTTTCATCTCTTAATCCCCCAATTTCTTCTTTCTCAAACCCCAAGGCAAAACATTAAGGAAAATCAAAGCATAAGACTTCCAAACAAGATTCTTTCAAATCTTTTTCAAGATTCTTTTTCAAGGTAAGTCCTCTTCAAGAATTTCATTATTTCGAAGTTCCAACTCAAATTCCTTCATACGATTATGAATCATTAATGAAAATCTTAATTCTTGGCCATAGGGTTTTCAAGAAACTAATTCAAGTATCTCAACAAAAGTTTTCTTGATCGTTTTCCTTGAGGTAGGATTTCAAGTCTTCCAATCAAGTTCTTTTTCAAACGTCAACAAGAACTTTGTTCTTTCAAGTATGTAAGACTATTCATAGTGTTACATCTAAATTCAGTCAACAAAAGTTATGTTCAGTCAGCAATATGGTTCATGTGACTTTTAGGGTAAGACCCTAAACATAACTTTTGCTGACTGAATTTAGATGTAGGGCGTAAGGACGAACTAGTCCAACACTATGAATAGCCTTACATACCTGGAAGAACAAAGTTTTTGAAGAAGTTTGAAGAAGAATTTGATTGGAAGACTTGAATTCCCAGCTTGAAGGAAAATGATGAAGGAAACCTTTCTTGAGATTCTCGAATTAGTTTCTTGAAAACCCTATGACCAAGAATTAAGATTTTCATTAAGAATTGTATGAAGAAATTTGAGTTGGAAATAATGAAATTCTTGGAGAAGGACTTACCTTGAAGAATAATCTTGAAACAGATTTAAAAGAATCTTGCTTGGAAGTCTTATGCTTTGATTTTCTTTAGGGTTTGAGAGAGAAGAGAATGTGGAATTAAGTGATGAAAATCTGATTGTTTTGGGCCTTTTATTAGTCAATAAATTCGTTTAGGGTTTTCTTAGGGGTAAAAAGACAAAAACGACCCTTTTTAGTGTTTTCTCGTCGGTCAAAACGTCACTGCATGCATCAAATCAGTAAAAAACGATCATAACTCTCTATTTCAAATGATGCAAATTTGATAGCGTTGGAAAGAAGACTCAAATACGTTTAATTTGATAGGTTATGGTGCACCTAACTCTTGATATTCTAAAAGATATGATCATTTGAAGTTGACCAAAGTAGAATCTTATATCAAAACTCAATCGATAAGGAAGCTTTCAACTCAACTTTATACTAGGGGATTCTAGTGACTTTAATTCATATCCAAATCTATTCCCGCACTAAATAATTGACACCTAAGAACAATTTAAGGATCACTCGATAGACCTTATACACAAATGAAGAATGGTTCAGGCCTTAACTTAGAAATTTTTGGGGTGTTACAATAAAGCCAGGAAAGAAAGAATTTAGTCAATTTACCAATAGGTGAGAAGTCAATTCAAACGAACGAAGAGGGGGAGTGGGGTTGGTAAGGTGCTCAAGATTTAGGATTTGTACAAAAGAGCTGAAAGATTCCTCTGACCACTTATCTGATCCATACGGTTCCTTTCGAAGAATCTAATCAAAAGATTCCTCTGACCACTTGTTATCAAATACAACAGAGGAGGTGATTTTAGACCTTGCCTAGTGGCTAGGTTATCTTCCGTCCTCTTTGAAAGGTAATCTGCAACTTAAGAAATAAGCTCCTCCATCTTTGTTTGACTCATTGGATCAACTTTTTACGTCTGGGGCCCTAATTAGATGTACTGCACCATTGAAGGACCGCTTTGATTTGTTGTTCATATTGGATAACTTTCTTTATTTTTTTGGGGTTCACATTTGTTTGATGATTTTCTATTCTTGATCCTTTCAGAATCTTCATACTTCTGTGTTTTATGTGCCTTGAGAAGATGCTATGCTTAATAGTTGCTTTCAGGTTTCCATGATGGAGAAAGATCCTTATCTTGGTCGTGTTTTGACGGGTCGTGTAACTAGTGGAGTTGTTCGTGTTGGTGATAAAGTACAAGGGCTGAAGAACACAGACAATGGAACTGTAAAAATTGAAGAAGGAAAGGTCTGTTGTCTCCAGAACTAAGGGAAAATCTTCTCTGTACCATTTTTGTAACTTAAGTATGTTTTAAGATGCTAGAGGGATATTTGAAAATCTAGTAAATTGTTGTGTGTATAGTCATCAAATCAATTTTCCAATTTCGGCAAAATTTGAGGTAATCAAACTAAATTGAACTTCACAACACGGGTAACTTTATGGTGTCAAATAGTCAAAACCATGCATCAGAGAATTAGGTGTAACAGAATTTTTATCATGTGATATGTTTCTGTGGCACTTTGATTAACATAGGAGATTAATAACTTAAATAATCTATTTTATGAGGTGTTGATTGCAACTTCCATGGCTGTCACAGGCAACTTTATTATGTGTCAGTAAGTCATTTTTTTTAGAGGAAAGCTATGGTTATTGATAGCTCATGTAGATTCGGATGAAGGTATTTTAGCACTCAAAACGAGCTTGAATGTTTAGGACTATATTCAGGATCTATTATTTAGTTATTTATTTACTTATTATTGGAATTCTAAGCCCTGAGCTAGTGCCATGCTTTGAAATTGTCACCTAATTTTCATTTCTGTTCCTTTCTTGTTACTGGTCAAAACTTTTATAGGTTGTAAAGCTGATGAAAAAGAAGGGTATGAGAGCAGATCCAGTTGATAGTGCTGGTGCAGGTGACATAGTGTCCATGGCAGGTTTGTCAAGTCCGACAATTGGACACACAGTTGCGAATGCAGAGGTATGCGACTTCTTCTTCATTTAACGATCCAACTCAATTCTATTTGTTTCTAAGTCGTGTTATTTGTTCTATTGCTCTTTTTGATCTGGGAATCTCGTCACTGTGTGGGTGGAAATTCTGCTGGCATTATTTTATATAAGATAAGTTTCACATCAAAGAAGGGAAAATGCTGTGCACAATAGGAAAAGGCACTTCAGTAGCTTACACAAGAGTTCCTAACATGAAATCCTATGACCTCTGAAGAAATTGTAGTCACGACTTCTCCTAGATAAACATCAAGAGCATTGTGTTTTGAATGTGGAAACCAACCTTTTCATGCCTTCAGACCAACTTATACTGTCTAAAGTGATACTATTGAGTCCGTTCTAATTTTTTTGCTGTAGGTAAATTAATTACAGTAGGAAGTCGTTTAAGTGCAATATGATGGTTTAAGTAATAATTACTAAATGGGCTAGGTGTCATCTTTTATTCCTTAAATCGTACATGCTTAAAACTAAAATCAATGTACAGAGATATCCTTGATTGTGGAAGTCTAATTAGCTACTACCGACTGTTTAATTTAATGTACATTTTGGTCAATTGATTCAGAGTTAAGACCAAGGAATAGTTGATATCTAAGTCGTTATGGTTACCACTGTTTTACTCTCTTTTCCTAAATTTGACTAGTCTTTATTAACTTCATTAGATGATACATTTTAGTACTTGTTACTTGTTTAATAATATTTTCCTGTTTGTGTTTCCTATTTTATGTCCACGTGGTATGTGGTTCTTGATCTTGTAACATGTCACTGACACTGAATTCTTTGTGAGCTAAATTTCTTAACCTTTTCTGCAACTTCTCTGAAACTTGATAGGTTATGACAGCGTTGCCCACAGTTGTGCTTGACCCCCCTACCATCTCCATGACTTTTGGTGTCAATGATTCTCCCTTAGCTGGTTCTGATGGTATTCATGTAAGTATATAATTTTGCCCGCTCATTTCCTATTTGTGAGATCTTTGTGTCTAGTTGCTTCTGCTTTCCAGCTGCATATTCTGTGGAGGGTCATAGTTGATGGTCTTTTTCCCCTGTAATTCTGTGAGAATGTCTCCGAAAGAGACACCCAACTCGTGCATTATTTTTGTGTCAAAGCATCTAATGTTCTTTGTAAATTTTGATCTTAATTAGAATATTTTTTCCTTTTTTTTTTTATTTGATCATTTCTTTTGATTGAGGTTGATAATCTATAGTTTTGACTTTTGAGCAAGTACATGGAGGTGAGGTCTCTATCTTAAAGAAAGAGATCAAATGGTAGTTTGAGACAAACTTAAGATAGAGTTGTTGGCAGATGTATCAGTCGAAAGGAAGAATAACTGAAGCTAGGATGTTGATTTTTTAGGGATACTATGATAATTGACAGCTTCTGTAATTTGGCAATTGGCAGTACAAAAGTAGTGCTGGAAAATGGATAAAAGATGCAGGTATCCCTCCAAACTGCCCTGTTAAATACGGGTTGGATAATTGATTTGTTTAAACTGGATCATATCCATGTAACCAACCATAAATTATGGATATCGATAATGCAACTCACTTTGATGTGAAGAATCTAGCTGCGTGAAAGGTGGAGAACTTTTACTTCATCGTCAGTCCACCTGAACTGTTCTTTAACTTAAACATTATAGCTGACCACGTTCATCAACAAAACATGAGCAACACTTATGTCATATAGAGCATAGAAAAATTGATACAGTGAGTCACTGAGTTTTTACTTTATATTTCATAAGCCAAGGCTAATTCTCAGCCGCAAAATTGGGCAGCTGGTTCCAGTTCCAAAATGCGATATTTCAAGATATAAGTTATTAATATTATAATATCCGTGGAGTAGAAAAGGGGTGGGGGGTGGAGATATCTATCATATGTATATCGGTTCTTTGTTTTTGAAGTTTTGCTGCCTTTTCAGGTCTTCTACAGTCTACACCAAGCAGTGGTTAATATAGATATTCATATAAATCCGATTTTTATCTGTCGTAGTTATGGATGGTTGCATAATTTTTCCATTTTGTCTAAACTGTTTTCAACCTGCCCATATCTGATCCGACCCACCCATTTGCCAGCACTACTACATTGATTTCTCTTATAACTTACCGTAATTGTATGCTTCACTATAACAAAGACTGCCTATTATTTCTTCCTTACTTCCTGTAGCAGAAACTGAAATTGACTGTAGTTATTGTTATTGAAGGGTTATTGTACTACAGTTTTAAAAACATTTTCTGGAAAACATGAAGCATATAATTGGGAATGGAGAATGAAGATGTATAGGGGTGGTCTGTATTTAGAGTAATTGATGGGCTTTCAGATGTCCAACAACAGCTACGCCTCAGTTCCAAATTATTTGGGGTCGGCTATGTAAATCCTCATTTTGTCGTTTCAAATGCCTCTACTGGCTTTTTATTTGATACGTGTGAGAAGTATTAAACTTATATAGGTTATCAAAATATGTGAGAGATGTAGTAAACTCATAGATTGTTTCTTCTAATCAACAAGCATTCACTTAGAAGACTGCTACCATTTTTGAAATATAGAATTCTGGAACCAGTGTCCATTGGATCAACACATTTATTGAATTTTTGAGCAGAGATTAGTTTTGGCCTGAAAGAAGAAGAGAGATGAGTCCATTCGGACTTCCAAAAAATTTCAGAAAGCATGAGTCCTTATTTTTAACTGCCTGGACAAATGCGATTGGTGAAACTACTGGTTCTCTCTTCTGATGACTGTCTAAAATGTTCTGTACTTTTTATAGTTGACTGGAGGGAAAATTGGTGACCGGCTGCTAGCTGAATCAGAAACAAATCTTGCCATAAATGTTCTCCCCAGTACGTCAGAATCATTTGAAGTGCAGGGTAGAGGTGAACTTCAATTAGGTGAGTTGTGTGGTGTAACAACCTCTAACAATGTTGTCAGTATTTCTGCTCGTCTCATACGTGCATAAGGGACAAAATTAAACCGGATCAAGCAGTCCACTGAAATCTCTCTCTAGAATTTTACATACCACCTAACTCTTTCTTTCTGTTTTTTCTTGTTCATAATAGGTATCTTAATTGAGAACATGAGACGTGAAGGATTTGAGCTCTCTGTCTCCCCACCTAAAGTCATGTGAGCTTCTTTGTCCTTATTCTAGACTGGTTTGCTAGGAATCACATCTTGATATGCCTGCATACTCTTACTCTGTACTGTTAACTTGTGAATTGGTAAATGTTGTTATGATTACTCAATAATTCAGGAGATACAAAGCATATAGCAAAAAGGACCAGAGAATTGTTTCCTATCATGGAATGGTCTTTTGATTAAAGCTTACCAGAACTAGACATACACGTCTACTCGCATATTCCAGTATATGCACATATTTACATATCTATGGTTGACAAGACATGTATAGCATCATTTAAGACAGTATTTTTTTGGTGTCTTGAATGGCCTAATGATATCTGTGCCATTGGTATCAATTATTCACCAGTAACCTTGGTGATTAACTGCTAATATTGCATTTGCAATGTCTGTATGTTTAGGTACAAAGCAGAGAAAGGTACTAAGCTTGAGCCAATTGAAGAAGTGACTATTGAGGTGCACAAGTCTGCATAAACCTACAGTATTGTCTTTTACTTATTCAGAATTTATACCAAACCTCTTGGGACCATCTTCTGTTTCCAGGTTGATGACGAGCACGTAGGTTTGGTCATGGAAGCACTTTCTCACAGGCGAGGTGAAGTTACTGACATGGGCCCTGTTCCTGGCAGCATGGGAAGGACTAGAATGTGTCTGACATGTCCTTCAAGGTATTTTTTTCAGTTGTTCTTTGCAGGTTTTATTACTGTATAGAGCATGATGATACGTAATTAGAAGATTGGTTTTACCTCCCTCTCACTCTTTATCTCTGCCTTACGGAATAGTATTCTGTTCATCCCTTCTTGCATTTCCCGGATACATTATGATACTGATTTCTCTTTTAATATATACCGGAAGGTTAGTTATCTGAGCATTTTTTGAGTAAGGTAAAGTACTAAATAGCTACATTTATGAGTCTTATCTGGGCATACTATTTGTTCTCTATCCTCCTTTTATCTTGTCTTTGTTTTTCAAGGTACCTATCGACCCAGAAGTATGGGATTAAAATATGACTAGATTATTCTTTGGTTAACAGAATGACAAAGCTAATTGCCAATTTGTTGAAATGATTAATCAATGCATTTTCTTCAAAGATCGTATTAGAGGCAACTAACAAATCTGTAGATTTCAGATTCATGCTTCCTTTATGTATTCACATTTCACACCTCGTTTGTATTCAGCATGTTCTCAATCTTTGATGATTAATTTCATTGTTTAGTTTGTCCTAATTTTAATTTTCCCTGACCTATTGCAGAGGGCTAGTGGGCTATAGAAGTGTGTTCAGCAGTGACACCCGTGGCTCTGGATTTATGCATCGGGCTTTTCTGAGTATGCTTTTCAACTTATCTTACTACTTTCCTGACAAGTTTATCTGACAATTTCTCCAATTTCGTGCTGTGCACGTCACAGTAGCATCTCCATGCCTATTTATATAATGATAATAAAACTGCAAAAGAAAAAGGTAAGTATGTGCTAGCAATATGTGGATGTGAGCGTGTCAGCTCATTGAACTTTGTAACAACACATTCTCGTCCGGTATTAGATGGTTCCAGAAATTATATGGGTGTTACAAATGTACCCCTCTTTATATCCCTGTTCTTTCTTTGAATCCACCTTGGGTAAACCATCCCCCTTTTTCTTTCTTAAAATTATCCTCTGTGCTTTTGGTCGGCTGAGGTTCTTCATGAGCCAGTTTTATCTTTGACAGGGAGCAGGGAATTTGCATTCTTAGTCCCTCAAATGTTGACATTCTGGTTTTGGTCCTTGTGATATATGACTAAGCATATTTAACATTCAATTAATATGTGTCCTTCGGGTCCTTCTATATAGGGAATATGTTACATTTACACTATTTTTAGAACTATATTACCCTCATAAATACATGGATATTAAATTATGTAACAGTTAATATAACTCTTAGTCCCTCAAATATCAACATATTCTGATTTTGGTCCTTGTGATAACCACATTTAACCTTCAACTAATTGAAATATGCATTTTGGAACCCTCTCCTTGTGGAGTCACCACATTCAAATTGTTAATTGTTACATAATTTAATATCCATGTATTATGAGGGTAATATAGTTCTAAAAATAGTGTAAATGTACCATATTCCCTATATGGAAGGACATCTATTCTTTGAATGTTAAATATGCTTTTAGTCATATATCACAAGGACCAAAATTAGAGTTTACTAATAACTGAGAGGGGGAAGTTGATATCATCATGTATATGGTGGTCTGTGTGGAGAGGAAGGAATGGAAAATGTTTTAAAGATAGATCCAATTCCATTCACAAAGTAAAATGGAATTGTTTAGTATCTTTATTTTTTTGGTGTGAACAATTATGTAAAGTGGATGTAGATAAAATTATAGAGTTGATAGGAAATTTGTAATTTTTGTGAGGAATTTTGAAGGTAGCCAGCATGTCCTAATGCTGAAGAATACAAACTTGCCAATTCAAAAAAAAAAAAAGTGTGACTACCCCTGATTTTAATCGACAGTCAAGAGTAAAGAAAAGCTCGACTTGTCATGCTGATTTCTGAATCACTTCAAATTAAGTTTTTTCCCATCCTTTTAAGTATTGATGCAAGGGTTATCTGTGCATAAACACAATCAATTCACAAATACATATATAGAGAACAAATTTTCATTCAGCAAATGCCAAAGCTCTAGTTCTTCTGGAGTTATTCTTTAGCCTTTTTTCTGTCTATTTTAATTACATCTAATGCATGTTTGAATGCCTGCTATATGGTTTTTCCTTTTCATTATTCTTAGCTTCTTTCTCCTTGGTGCAGCTTATGAAAAATATCGTGGTCCTCTTGGAAATGTCAGGAAAGGAGTTCTAGTAAGCATCCTTACTACCCTGTAAAGACACGTTTGAGATTTCTTTCTTTATTTCTCTTGCCATCTTCAAGCTGCTATTGTTTCATAATTGTGAAGTACAAATGGCGTGTGTCCCTCAGTTCTGCCAGGGATGTCTTTTTCATTTCCTATTCTACTCATCTTAAAGTATGTTCAGCCAATTTCTACTTTAAATATTGTCACCGTTGCATAAATGTGTGTCCCCAACAATTCAGTACTTTCCGTCTGTTGGCCTGTTACAACTTGTGACTTTCATGGTTCATAGTACCATTTCTCATTTTCATGCCTTACAATGTGTAGCTGGTGTACCCGAGCTTGTATTCCAGTACTCTCCAGAATGGTGTTCTTGAGATCCTTTTACATTCCTACCATGTTAAGAGACTAGGAGCCTGTTTGGATTGGCTTAAAAGTTGGTCAAACCTACTTTTAAGTCATTTTTAACTTTTGTAAGAGTTTGACAAGGTTAAAAATAACTTAAAATAAGTTTAAAATGACTTAAAAGAAGTTAAAAACCAAAAGTAGGTTTCTCCAGCTTTTTATTTTTTGACTTAAAAGTCATTTAAGTTTTGACTTTTTTATTTTTTGACTTAAAAGTTACTTTTTAAGCCAATCCAAACGGGCTCTAGGTTTGAAAAAATCTAACATTTTTCTCTCAAAACATCTTTCATTGATCCCAAAATTCCCTTGGATTTTATATTCTCTTCCCAATTGTCTAGTACATTTGTTATGAGTACATCAAATGCCGCTTCCCATTAGCCGTTTGAGGCAGTTTAGCTCAGATTTGAACATGTCTGGAAAATCCTCATATCACACTTGTATTTGATATAATATCTTCTGTTTTTCGACAAAGGATATATATATCTCCTGTTTCAATCTGTGGATAAATGTACCTCATTCTATTGGTTGAACAGGTATCAATGGGCCGTGGGTTAATCACTGCTCATGCACTGATGGGTTTAGAAGCTCGTGGAGTTCTCTTTGTGGCACCTGCAATGGAGGTGGTTCAACTGAACTTTTTGTCCTAATTTCTTTCCTTAGAAGTAGTAAAAAGAGTATTAACCTTGGTCAACTACCAAACATTTTTGTGATCTCAAATATGCATGACCTGGTACTGATAGCTTTGATGTTGATGCCATTCCAGTTGTGATCACTTAAAAGGGGTGATTAGGAGATATTTAATCTGTGGAATGTATAATATATTACAGGACCAGAGTCCTCGCAATATGAGGGCTTATAAAATTCGAAGTATTGAAGTAAGATAGAAAACAAAATGTGTATACTATCAGGGATCTTGACAGCGTTGTCGATCACATGCTCTTTTGAAGAATATAAAAATATTTTTATCTTACTTTGTCTTGGATAATATGCAGACATATGATGGCATGATTATTGGAGAACATTCTCGAGATACAGATCTTGACGTAAGGAGCTGTTATTTCATTTCTTACGGTGTGTTTGTCATGTGCATTTATGACTCTTGGGTGATTGCATGAAACAGGTCAACCCGGTTAAGGCAAAAGAACTCAACAATATAAGGTGCGCTAGCAAGGATGAGAATGTCAAGTTAACTCCTCCCCGCCTTGTGAGTTTCTACTTTGCTTGTACTTTATCCACTTACAAAACTTTGTGCTATTACTTTTACCTTTATCAGGAGAAAAAAACCTTGTACTTTATCATATTTCCTAATGTGAAGCATTCAAACAAGTGTGAGAAATTTAGAACTTCACTAGATTGTCCATCTTCAAAAATCTCTTAGCTAAAGGATTTTATAGTGTTTAAGCTGTGCTCCTTCCGGTTGTTGATAGTCTGACATTCGATGGTTTTGTTGCAGATGTCTCTCGAAGAAGCCATTGGATATGTTGCTTCCGATGAGCTTATTGAGGTATCTTTATTATTTGGATAATGACTTTGCATTACAGATAACACTTTCTATAATACTTCTTTCGAATAATTGGTTGTCTCTACATTAGTGTAAATTGGTGATTAGAATGGAAAATAAAACTAATTTGGTATTAAAAATGTGCAGGTTACACCAAAAGCCATTAGGCTAAGAAAGAGATACTTGGAAGTGAACAAGAGAAAATCAATGAGCAAGAGGCCCAAGGATTGAAGTATTTTTCCTCTATACTGGTCAAAGATTTAGCCTCACATTTGTATACATGAAATTTAATTATCTCCACCTCTACTTTGATGTTCCTCATTTATACACATCTTTACAATTATATAGATAGGGAAAAAAAATGTATCACATAAATATTCTTTTTCAAGCACTCTATCGGGAATGTATTTCAGTGTAACAGCTTATTAAAAGCAGAGTTACATGCTTGAATGCAATAAAATTTTGTCCAACTTTGACCCCTCCCCTTTCTCATCGTTCAGCCAATTCACGTGAACTAATTATACTTAATTGTATTATTTAATACTATATATACATTCATATTTTGGTGTTAACTATTTCTAGATTTTTACTTGTGTGCACGTAAGCTGAGGCGTGTTGAGGATGAAGTTACTATCATTAGAAAATGTCATTTGTGAAATTTATTTTTTCTATTTTTATTCCTCGGAACTTATGTTTAAAGAAAGAAAAAAGAAAGAAAGTGGGATACATTATTTTTTCATACCAAACACACCTATGTATATAATAATAAAACGCAATAATACCCAACTTAAGGTTCTCTTTCAGTTTATTACTTAATGCCGTCGATGTCAGACAATCAGAATATATCCGTGTCAAAATAAATATTGATCGACATTCTTACTTTTTAAAAATCTACCAAGTTTACAAGTTTTGTATAATAATTTAAAATTATCATATAGTTATAACTGTGTTTACATTCTAATATGAAAACTCAAATTTTGAACTTGTAGAAAACAGAGGAAAGTAAAAAAAAAAGTATATTTTTTGAATAAATCTCCCTCTCTCTCTTTTTAAAATTAAAAAGCAAGGCGGTGCCTCTTTCAGATCTCTGTTTTTCTTCTATCGTACTCCGAGGCCTCCACACAAATCCTCTCTGAAAAATGGGGGCATACAGAGCCGACGACGATTATGATTACTTGTTCAAGGTGGTGTTGATTGGTGATTCCGGTGTCGGAAAATCTAATCTTCTCTCTAGATTCAGTCGTAATGAGTTCAGCCTTGAGTCTAAGTCCACCATCGGTGTTGAGTTCGCCACTCGAAGCATTCATGTTGAGGATAAGGTTGTTAAAGCTCAGATTTGGGATACCGCCGGTCAGGAACGGTATATCCTACTCTTTTCCCTGCTTATGTTTATCACTACTTGGAAAATTTGAAAGTTGAGATCTGGAATGATGATACACTGTGCTGTTTTGTACTTGTGGATGATTATCATTTTCTGCTAAGTTAGATCGGAAGTTTGATTAGAGAGCTAAGTGTAAGATCGTTAGTATAGGAGGGATTGGAGTCCGTTTGAAGTATTGACGGAGGTAGATCCAGTAGTTTAGTTAGTTTCTCTGTGATAATTTGTGCTAACTTAGTATAAAATTGTCTTTTTATTTTTGAAAAGTTTTAATTACATATTTACAGAGGTCGAGTCAAAGGCAAATGGATGTGATCATACTGGCTGCTCCATACTTGTGGCCGCTATGGTTATTAGTGTGGTTGATTTTGCCTTTGGTAGCTACATTCAGTACTAAGGATGAGTTGCTTTTTGTAAGCTGAATCGTAATTAGTGGAGGGTTAAACTGATAATGAATGGTCTGATGAGATGAGAATAATAAAGTTCAGAACTTCTAGTCTTGACCTTTTAAGTGCTCCTGATTTTTAGATAAGCTCAACAACTTGTCCAACTCATATATTTACTAGTTTAATAGGGGAACCAAACAAATTATGATCTGTAAACATCTTGCACTGGTGATAAAGCACCTCAACCACCAGCTGGTAGGTCAAAGCCATGTAGATGAGGGTAAGTACTAAGTAGGAATACAGTTGATCCTCTCAGGGTGTGGATAAGAAAATGTGTTGACTTTTGTATGGTATCATCAGATTGCTGATATAGGAATTTTTAATTGAAATGGTGTGTGTTGAGTGACAAATCCAATAAATGGGTCTGTCAGAATTTTCAAGACCAAAATGGTGAGAACACATTGGCTGTGGAGCATCTTTGACATCCAAAAACAGACGGTTCGTGAAGTGTGTTCACACAGAAGGTGCCCTATGAACGATGAGTCTTCAGTTTATGTCCAAAATATGTGAAAGGGTCATCCATTGTAACATACTTCAATGAATATTTTAAAATCCCAAGAATCTGAAAAAATGTGTTTTCTCTGCACTAATTTGACCGGAGATAGTCGGCTTTTACAGACTTGAAGGTTCATGGACAGCGTGACACTTTCAGGGAAATTACGAGGCGTCTTTTGCTTATAGAGCAGTAACAACAACAACATACCCCGTGTAATCCCACAAATTGGGGTCTGTGGAGGGTAGCCTTTTCCATAAATATTATAAACTTCATTTCTTTCTCATTTTCATCGGATCTAAGACCCCCCTTTTATTTCCACCATTGTAATAAATTTTGTTCCTGATATAGCTGATCACGAAATAAAAATAATAGGCGAGGTGTTTCTATGTTGTGGTAGCCTATTAGACTCGAGCACGTGGTGGTTCTGCCTGGGTAGGAATGAGCCACCTGATAAATACACTTCTCCTCGTTCACCCTCCCCTCCTCCACCTTTAAAATGGCGTAAATGGAGAATCCTTTGACACCAAGAAGCTGAAGTTATATCAATAATTTTTTTTAATGTATTAGATGAATGATCTTCATATTATAAGATCTTTTTTTGGTTATCTATGATCCTCAAAGTATAGGATAATTTTGTACGTATTTATATTTTAGTTATTAATGAAGTTGTTGTCTTTCTATATATTTGTTGGTGTTTTTATTTTTTTCATTAATAATAATGATCAATACAATGAAAATTCTGGGAACTTCAGTCATATTTGTCTGAATTGCAAGTCTTAGAGCTCGTTTGGATTGGCTTAAAAAAAGTAGCTTTTAAGTCAATATAAAGTCAAACTGAAACGATTTTAAGTTAAAAAATTAAAAGTAGGGGAGACCTACTTTTGGTTTTAAACTTGTTTTAAGTTATTTTTAACCTTGCCAAACACTTTCTAACTTATTTTAAGTTATTTTTATATTTGCCAAACACTTTCAGAAGTAAAAAACTGACTTAAAAGTAGTCTTGGCCAACTTTTAAGCCAATCCAAACACCCTCTTAGACTTTGAAATATCTAGTAATGTGACTGGATTTGGATTTTTAAAGCCAGTGAAGTGAACTTACAATCTTTTTTGGGAATATATTAGGGATGCTCTAATTTTAGGTATCTATAATTTGTTTTTGACATGTCGTATGCTGATGAGATACTGCTCTTCTTATTTCCTCCAGCCATCTGTTTGTTTCTACTCTTTTATGTCCATATAATTTTACATTTTAAACTGTTAAGGGGTTGTTTATTATTGTATCCCACCTTCCATATGGCATAACTTATCCCACAAAATGGTGGGACTAAATAGTACACATTACCAAACATAGGATAAAATAATCCCATGGATATCCAAGGATTATTATCCTTGTCCCACCAAACAAACCCTAAGTTGATACGATATGTAAGTAACTTTTTTTCAAAATAGATGTCGTGCTATGTTGGCTTATATCTGGACTTCTTTGTGTCCAGTAGACCCATATATTGTGTAGTAATCTTCTTTACGTGGTACAATTTTAATATTTTAGTTTCCTGTATGGAAATGGTATGAGTTCATGTATCATAATCTTAATCGATGTGCTCTTTCTTGAAGATATCGGGCAATCACAAGTGCTTACTATCGAGGAGCTGTTGGTGCATTGCTGGTTTATGATGTCACTCGTCATGTGACTTTCGAGAATGTGGAGAGATGGTTGAAGGAGCTCAGAGATCATACTGACTCAAACATTGTCATAATGCTTGTGGGAAATAAGGCAGATTTGCGTCACTTACGAGCTGTTTCCACCGAGGATGCCAAAGCATTTGCTGAGAAGGAGAGTACTTTTTTCATGGAAACATCTGCTCTGGAATCCATGAATGTGGAAAATGCCTTCACAGAAGTGCTCACACAAATATACCGTGTTGTGAGCAAGAAGGCTCTTGAAGCAGGAGATGACCCGGCAGCATTGCCCAAGGGACAGACCATTAATGTCGGAAGCAAAGATGATGTTTCAGCAGTAAAGAAAGTTGGGTGCTGTTCTTCTTAAAACAAGGACTGATCTGGATGTTGGAAGATGTTCTATTCCAACTTTTGAGTTCAAATTTTCATGTGGCAGTGGTAATTCTCCTATTCTGTACAATGAATTTACCACATGAATCGTTAGCCATGAGCGCTCTAGTTTACTGGTGCTCAAGTTTGAATTTGAGCTCCCCTTGGAGTTCCTCAGCATTCTTTATCCTTGTTTCTATATTTATCTTAGCTTAGTGTATGATTGTAGTATAGCTTCTTATTAATCTCTTGGATAGGGTGAATTTTGATTGCAAAGATTGAACTGAGACATGTTTGAACAGATGCTGTCCCACTAGAAATCAATCATATGTTTTTCATATTGATGTTATTTTCAATTTGTCATTTCACATTTATCTATAACTATTGATTCCGTAGACGAGCATCGTCTTAGGTGCAAAATGGATCCAAGAACTAACATAATAAGAGGCCACAGGTACTTTGATGGAGGTCAGACTGGAGAGTGGAGAGTAGACTTTAGTAGCAATCATAATAGAGAACACTTGAATCAGATTATTCACCTTATGCTGCTCGGATTATTCAAAATTACCACCAGGTGTGTGTCAAATCCTTCGAATGCTATGCATTTTTTAGGATCTGACGGGTTTACCAACATTTTCGAGAGTCCAAGCAACATAGTCCTCTTATATTAAGAGGTAAAACTCCATGAACATCTCAGGAGATTTCCGAGGAGAACGCACAACGAAGCACATTTAACAAATTGGAGACACCTGAAGACACCTGAACTCTTAACAACAATTCTTATTACTGAAACCCAAACAAGTAAAATAGTCATCAATATTGCCTCAATGGCTAGGTGCAAAAATTCACCAAGATAAGCAATTCGGTTACAATATGAAATGTTGCCTTTTATTCATAAACCAAAGGCTGCAAACAATGGATAATCCATTTTGGTTAGTAATGTTCTAAAGGCTTTGACCTGTCAACCTTATATGTTCCGAACATCGTCCTTTTGTCGGAGTTGCTTTAAGTTCAGAAGTTAAAATAGTACAAACAAGAAGTTGGGAAAAACAGACATTGACTCGTTAAGTTGCTCAACTGTAGAGGGGTCTTACAATGTGTATGTTAGCACAACACTAGCAGAGGATCAACCAGCTTTTACTTTATCCTTAGTACTTTCTGCATGACTGATGCTAAAAATACTACTTAATCCTCGTGTTTTGGAATGTCGCTCCAGTTCATCAATTCTGTTCTTAAGGAACTCAAGCTCTCTACTCAGCTCATCGTCTCGCTGCTTCAATGCCTATGAAAGCAAAACAAATTATGATTGAGTTTACATGGAAACAGAACATGGCGCTCTATGATCTCAGCACAAGAAAATCATTATTATGAATGTCGATATGCACCTCTAGTTCCTTCCTCCGAACTTCCTCCTTTCTAGCTTCAGATCTGGAACTTCTTTGCACCTCAAAGATAACGGCCGCTCCAGCGACCTGAATAAACAGATAACAAAAGCATATTGATGGCGTTCTGCCTTGGTGGGAAAAAAGAGAAGACTGAACAAAGTAATTCATGCAAATCTCCACACTATACATGACTAGATAATTGGTGTGTTATGCACTGAAAGAATATATCAGGTTAAGAGGAGCAGCATCTACAATATTCTGCTGTAGATTAATTAAATCAGCACTGCACTTTTCAATCCTGTATCTCCGGTTAGGCCAAGGCAATTAGTCTTCAAATAGCAAATGTGTAGCGAACAAAAAGGAGAAGGAATAACAAAGATGATGCCACAACAGCCCTTCATGATGCTAACTTCTCTCAACTCAACAAGTCATCTTGAGCAGTTGGAATTGAATGCATCAATTGCCATCTAGGATTTTTTTTAGAGCAATAGTAAATCTGTATTTGTAGTTAAATAAAGATGTATCTCCTTACTTTTAAGTGCAACATGGCTTCAATTAGTGATGCAGAGCTGTGCTTGATCTTTTTAGCACATTGCAAAATATATAATTGTTGCTAGTTGCACATACTACTCAGCATCTTCTTAATGCTGGCAATCTACAATACTATATTTTACTGATAAAAATAGAATGCGTAGATTTTTGTATTCGTACTTGGGGGCCATCTGATAACCCAACTAGACAAGTTTGATAACAGAAACATAAAATCATCCGATACCACGTCAAATGCTTTCAAACTTGAACATTGTCACCGGAACTAAAAGTTTCTAATCATCAGATATCACTTCCTTCATCCCAATTTCTTTGTTTAGTTTTCATTTGGCACAACTATTAAGATAAAATCGAAATATGAACAACTTAATATCTGTTAAGAAACAAGTGAGGTCATCCTATTAATTTGTGCAGCAAAATGGTGGATTAGATTAGTAGCCCTGGTGTGGCCTAGAGGATAGTGAAGCTGGAATTGAGACCATAAGAGAACAAGGTTCAAATCCCAGTAGAAGCAAAAATATTGGTGATTTCTTCCTACCAGCCAAAACATCAGTGATCAGAGCAACTCTTTACATGTAGGGGTGAAATATGTTGGTACCTGGCAAAATAATCAAGGTGCTTACAATCTAACCTGAACACGCTCAAAATTTTGTTTTCTAACATACACTGCCATGTAAGCAATATTTTTTAGTGTACTGACCCCTAATTAAATTATTTGGACTCAGAAGAGGAAAACCTGTTTTATCTACAAATAGTGTGATCAAATTGGCATATTACCAGATCACGCCCCTATTGCCACAACTATAGATATAGTGATTCGAGAATAAACCTTAGTGGCCAATGTAACGATAAGCACATTTTGAACCGAGATCAGGTGTTCAAAAGGTTGAACCCTTCGAAGAGGTATCTCAATTTTCTGGGAAAGTTTGAGGGGAGTCGATGTACTCAACCTAATTGAAACACATAACATTACCAATAACATAACAATATTAGACACATTAAGTCAACGTCTTTCACATTTTAGTGCACATACATAAAGAAGACAATTAGGCAGTACCACAAATTAATACTATTTGAAGTACTTATGAATTAAGTGATTTATATTATTTTGTTAAACTTGAGCCGGGGGTCTACCAGAAGCAGCCGATCTGCCCCACAAAGGTAGAGGTAAGGTCTGCGCACATCCAACCCTTCCCAAAAGCCCATTTCAGGGATTACATTGGGTATGTAGTTGGAGCAAAACTAATTTCAGACAGCCTTCAGTATTCAGATAGCACTTCTAGAAACTAGTGGGTTGAACGAGAACAAGCCCCTATTCTGAAGCATAACATGCCATGCCTTCTCATTGCATCTAGAATATCAGACTAAGTTCGGGATTAATGACCTTCCTGCTATGGTCTGCTATGAACATATGAAATAGAATCGTGAGCTCGATCACAAGTGGAATAGGACATAATAAGGGTGTTCTCATTAATAAACAAATCAGCATTTCGAAAAACATCACCATGATGATACATAATAATTATCCCAAATGAAAATAAATTTGATATGAAATATTTGTGTAACAGAACAAATTAAGGACCTAGAGACAACATTACCGAGAACACAAAGAGTTCACCTAGAAGATCAGCAGCAGCTTGAACGGCTTTATCTTCATTTAATGGGCGAATTGCCACATCAGTTGCATGACCATATATACGTCTTTGCAATTTAGTTGACAATCTATGGTTTGCCTGCGGAAAAGAAAAAAGAAAGAAATCAAATATGTGTATTGTTCATCAATTTCCAATTCTGATGATCTTCAGTTTCAATGCCCAAGAGAAGGAATCATCAACTGAGATCACACATTCAGAAAGATTATGCAAGACTGAAATACACTTAAGTGCCATGGCAAGACAAATTTTGTGTGTCTTAACTAATATATGGATGTCAATAAGCCACGTTAATATAAACGCATTGAAGCACACAGCAAACAAAAGTAGCTCAAATTAAGCAGTCGCAATAATTGTTTTTATTTCCTTTTCAGCATACAGCTATGCCCCAGCACAACTATAAGTTTAACCTACAAGAATGAATTACTCTTTGCCACTTATCTCCTCATCTTCCAATTTGTAAGCCATAACTTACTTCAACGTGGTCAATTTCCCATAGAATTACAACTTCTCATTCACTGCTTCAATAGTCTTCCCTAGTCAAACATGATTTAAAAAATGTATTTATTTGCATCTTAGTTTTCTATAATCAACTAAATACACTTAGAATCCTTTGGTCTTTGCAACTTTTTAACATCAAAATGTATATTTTTTAAATATCACACACCATTAGGTAATTCCATCAGGATAATCAACTATTCATCTACCTATAATTGTTGTAGCTCAATTGATTAACTACCTGAACTATCACCTTGTTGGTAGTGAGGGTTCAATTACCCATTTTTTAATCTCCTCCCCATTTCCCCTGACCCACCCACCCCAAAAATAAAAACTTCAACTTCAGGCACTGAGCTCAGCCAAGCACAAACTCAGAGGATCTCACTAATTTCTTAAAGGTTGTTTACATTTCACATTTAATTTCATAGAAAAACAATTCCAGCTCTTTATATACCAACAAAAACCCCATCTTTTTTCATATCATCACAAATTACCACTAGCTAAAACTCATACAACAGATACGCAATCAAAAACCCACAAATAAAAAACGATTTTTAGGGTAAAATTGAACCTGGGCAATGTTGATGATGAAATTTCGGAACCTGGGGTGGTATCCAGCCTCTTTCTTGATTCGATTACCGATAGGTTTACAGAAAGATTTGAGGGCAAGTGTGCCAAGCTTAAACACAGGTAATATCATCAGATCTCACTTCCCAAAACAAACAGAGAAATTTTTAGAGAGCTAAAAAAAAGTATTGAAGAAAACACAAAAGGGTTTTGATCACTTTGGAGCTCTCAATCATGGAGAGTCTGTCTGGAAAGAAATAAAGTGAATGATTGAGATAAAATATGTATTTAGAAACTTCTAAATTTCGAAATTCAAAATTTTAAACTACCTAAACTACTAATTAGCAATTGAAAAAGTATATAAAGAAATTATGATTAAAAAATGTGGTTACTTTCGAAATTTTAATTATGTCATATAAAGTGTCACGAATGGAATAAGGTTTATATGTTTTATTTATAAAAAGAATTAAACTTTTTTTAAAAAGCCTGTTAAAATAGAAATATAATTAAGTAATTTTAAATTTTTGTAAGCACATGTCACATTGCCTAAAATTTAGAAATTTATGTTTAAACAGATTTTATATTTTAATCCAACTTAGGAAATTGTATATTTTTAGAACTTTTATATTTAAATTTTAAAAAGAATTATCTTTCAATTCAAATCAAATGTAACCTAATAATATTGTATTAAAAGCAACAATATTAAAGAATATCAAATTATGATATGACTTGTGCTTGTTTGAGGAAAAGCAAAAATAATTTTTTTAATGAATAATTCAATCTTCTATGTTATTTTTCTTGATATTCAGAATGCTCTTAAGCTATGGTGAGTACATATCATTTCGTAGATATATATACAGGTAATGACGAAAAGACCCATTTTATGTAACGATCTTAATATTTTCTTCTCATTTTATCTTTATTTATTATTTAAAAAAACCATATTTCATCTTTTATCTTACATTTTCATAAAAGCTCTACTCTCTATCCTACTTCTCTTGTAGGTGTATCACTCAAATTATAGGTGTGTGACATTATGTAATGACGGAGAACTACACATTCTATCCAAACATTGTATTCATTAAAACAATACAATATGATACATTATGAAACAATACGTAACAATCATCCAAACAAAGTGTAAGTATATTCGATCTTATATATGATTAGTAGGGATAAGGTCAATATCCTCTTTTTTCATCCCACAAAGGCAATTCCCAATCAAATGCATAAAGAAGATTTGACAATGCAAGTTCCACAATTGCAACCCCAAGTGTAATCCTCGGACACCCTCTTCTTCCTGCTCCAAATGGAATTAACTCAAAGTCTTGTCCCTTAAAATCAATATTGTTATTCTGAATTTTCCCCTCTCTTCCTATGGCCCAAATACTAACATGAATTATGGCTCCGGGCTGAATTTCATACCCTTCTAGTGTGGACTTTTCAATTGATTTTCTTGGCAATAGAAGAGGAGTTGATGGATATAATCTTAATGTCTCCTTTATTACTGCTTTGAGATAAAGCATATTTTGGATGTTATCTTCATTCACAAAGCCTTTTTTTCCAACTAATTTTCTAGTTTCTGATTGAACTTTCTTCATGGCTTTTGGATTCTTCATCAAAGCTGTCATTGCCCATACTATTGTAGATGCACTAGTGTCTGATCCAGCTACTAATACATTCTACAAAGAAATTAACACAAAAAAATAATTAACAATCATCAATAATCATGAAAAGGTCACATTAAATTTAACTTTTTAATTGGCATGACTCAAGACATATCCAACTTAAGTAGTCAGAGATAAGAAAAGTGAGTTTAATAAGAATATTGTTATAGTTAAATGACAACTAACTAAGTTATTCAGTACTCTCATATTTCCTATCGACTTATAAATCTCTATAAAACTCAAAACTCCTAGCAAACATTGGACTTGCTCAAAGTGTTGTCTAAGCCGAATAATGGAGGAGGGTTATGAAAAGTTGACAACAAATATAAAATTAGTTAGTTTAATTAATTAGGATGAATCTTCTTAAGTCTCATTTGTTTGTAGGTAGGTTTAAGATATAGGAGATTACCATGTCAAGTGCTTTTATATCCTCCAAAGTAAGATCAATTGGTGTTGATTTCTCTTTCTTCAATTGGAGCAAAAGATCAAGAATGTCCCCTTCCATAGATTTTGGCCTATTGGGATTGAGATGTTGCTCAACGAGTTCTTTATAAAACTCATCCAAATCCTTGAAATTCTTATCGAGTCAATCTGTCAATCTAGTGAGTTTATCAATCCAATTTAAAGAAGGAAAAAAATCCGAGACAAAGAAGCTAGCCAACAGTGCTTCAGCCTCGGCTAAAAGTTCATCAAACCTCATTTTTTCATGTGCTACTTCGTCATACCTAATACCAAAAGCAACCCTACAAATAATTGTACTCGTTAGTGAAATCACTATATTGCTCAAATTGGTGATTTGTGAAGTGGTAGCTTTTTGAGTATCATTTTTGAAACTTCATCTACACGAATTGGACTAAATGATCGCACTTTCTTGAGACTAAATAAATGAATAACAAAAACTTTTCTCATTTCCCTCCAATAGTCATCATAAGGTGCAAAGCCAATATCACGACCATTGTAAGACAATTTTTGTTGACCAAGAAGAGAAGGTCTACTACAAAATGCTAAATCTTGTTTCTTCATTACTTCTTTTGCTAATTTTGCTGAAGAAATTACAAATATTGGAGTAAAACCAAGTTTCAATGAAAAAATTTCTCCATATTTTTTGAAAAGTTTCCAAAAATAGAGATGAGGGTTTGAATTATCATATTGATGCAAATTTCCAATGATTGGTAAACCTAAAGGACCTGGTGGCAAAATAATATTTCTACTCATTTTGGTTTTGTGAAAAAAGAAAAATGAGAATAATAGGAAGAGCTACTAAGACTTGTAAAAACACCATTTTGTTGTACTATGCATAAAATACTAGTCACTTGAATTGTCTTATATATAAATAAATGGATTTTGGGTTAAAAGTTTCCTTTTTCAAATTCAAGTTTTTGATTAAAGAGTTTATACTATTGTACATTTAAAATGACTTAAACAGATACCTACCTGAAAATACATGTAACGTTTTACTTGTTTGTTTATCCAACTCAAATGCATGGAAAAGTATAAGCCATATACAAATAGTAGAGTAATTTGGTAAAATTAATAATGTTATCACTAGCCAATTAAAGGACGACACAGCCTATTCTTGACAAAGGGGCACTGGGTGGTGCATATCATTTAATTTGGTAAGGACATGTGGAGGATATAGGCATGTGCCTATTGTATTTGTAAATGAAGATATGTGGCAAAATACATTGGATCAACGAGCGCTCGCTCTCATTCATCAATGCTCGAAAAGGTGACTGATGCAATCACCTCACATGAAGTTTGACAATTTTACAAAGTTCTCTCCAATGAAGATATTTAAAGTGATGGTATGTGGCAGAATAACATTAGAGGATCAACAAGCCCTTACTCTAATTCATCAATGCTTGAGAAGGTGACTGATGCAACCACCTCATAGGAAGTTTGAGAATTTTACAAAATTCTCTCCAAGGAATTAATAAAGTGAAAAACGGAAGTTGATAAAGTAAAAAAGATAAAACTTTAAATTCTAAAGGCTGATTTTGAAGTTTTAAAAATGAAAAAATCTGAATCCATTTCAGATTATTGTTAAAAAGTGATATTGCTGTAAATCAATTAAGAAGGTAGGGAGAGGAAATAGATGATGTGCTTGTGGTAGGAAAAAATGGGAAAGGGCCAAAAACACCCTTTTACTTTCGTTTATTAGCTAAGTTTGTCTCTAGTTATACTATCAAACCAAATATACCTATGTCGAGACTAAAATATTTAAAAAGGAAACCCTTATTCGAATGAAATCCCCCAAATCAGCCAAGATAACCCGATTTCAATAAACTAAAACTCGTTCAAATACCCCTCACCCAAATACCAATTCATATTTGTCATATTATAAAGATGTTTAGAAATTATTCTACCAAGCATGAATAAGCAAATTATAAACTTGACTCAGCTGACTTACACCTCTACACAAATGTTATGTATAAACTTCTGCTCAATGTTAAAATTCCATTTTAAATCATGTGCAATTGTTATACATGTACACATACACACACATAAACTAACTTCAAAACTTTCTCAAATACCCAGACAAGAAGAACATGAATTCCAAAAAGCTAGTGGTATTTGGATAATGTAGCAAACAATCATATATGTGGATACAAAGACATGTTTGTGGAGATCAGTAAGATGGTGAGAGGTAATGTTTTTTTAAAGATACCTCAAAGATTCAAATTGAAGACATAGGTGCTGGCAATGTTGATGATGAAAGTTGGGAATACCTGGGGTTGAAGCTGGCCTCCTTGTTGATGCGATTGCCGATGGATTTGCAGAAAGCTTTCAGGGAAAGTGTAATACGTGCAAGGATACGCGGAAGATGAAAGAAAACAAAGACAAGATAAACAAAAGATTAGGGATAGAAGATAGACATAAGTAAAGGAACTAATAGACAATAATGACTACATTAAAGCTAACACCTTCTATTATGAATCCAAAAAACAAGCACCAAATCTATAAGATAGCCCTCAAGAAGAATGATTCTTCAAGAAAGCAATCCCATCAATATCAACAAGCAACTATAGCCTCAGCCTCCTCAACTCTCTCAAGAGTGTTCTCAATAACCTCATATCAAAGTAATCTCCAAAAAACCTAAAATGGGGGTACTCCCAACTATTTAGTGTTAGGAGACCGAAAAGGTCTATTACAAAAATGACCCAAACTGGCATCTAAAAGTAATGCAAAATGGAGCAAAGCATTCTGCTGGTAGTTCGCATACTTGGTCCGTCTGCAATACTGTGGAAGTGAGACAGGATGCAACACCGAGTTGACTCCGGATAGACTGTCCGTTATAGCATACAGACTGTATGTGGTTGTCCGGGTCTGTATGTGGCATTGTGGATGCGTGACTGGGCCTGGCAGTGTTTCAGCTTTCCTTTTCTACTGAGTACGGTCCCTGGTATGGGCCATATGTGACCTCCAACGACTGGGCTTGGCTCCATTCCGGTCGTGACTGCCTCTTCCCCCAACCTCTTTTCAGCTCCGGGTATTCTTTTAGGTGGAGCCTTGTGCTTCCATGTTATCATGTTGTTAATCCCTTCATTCCGAGCACCATCTTCGCCTTTGAGGTGGCGACTGGAAGTCCAGTCCTTGAACTCCTTAGCTAGGCTCGGTGTGCACCTTCTTGAGACATCTTGGGACGTATGAACATATCCCTAGCTTAAACACTGGGTCTGGTAGTATCATTCTCACTTCCCAAAACACTAGTTTGCCCGTTTCTCCAAAGGAAAGCCCACAAGCGGGTGCTAGCATTTCTAAGCAAAACTACCACTAGAGATATTAGCAATTTTAATAATGATAGTGCTGAGAATTTAATAACTGAAACATATCTTCTATTCCTTCTAGACACTCTTGTTTACCAACAAAAATAATTTTGAAGTCCACATACCTTAAGAAAACGAAAGGACCTCTATCTTCACAGATTCCGCCCCTTTTCCTTCAAACAACGGAAGGATGCATTATAAATAATCCATTTGGTTTTACCAATCTTGACTCCATGCCAGTCAGGCAAACGATCTTGGACTATGACAGAACCAAGCTCCATGCACTAGATATTTTGAATAATGAAAGGCATGTGCCACAAACATTGAACCAACTCAGAGTGTAGGTTTAGAGTATCAATAGTGTTTTCGCAAAGATAATACTAGCTTGCCAATCTCTTGGCCCTCGTTAGGATGTTATTTTAAGTCAAGCTAGCTTTCAGAGAAGCTGTCCCACCAATTAAAAAGAACAAATTATAAGAGGAAGAGAATTTTTCCGAGTATCGCTGCCAGTGAGTCCAGAACATCTGCATGGCTAGAGAGGATTGTCTTCTTGTAGTATTTGACAGTCAGCTAAAGGCAAATAGTTTCTGCACTAACAATCCTATTTAAGCCATTCCTCAAATAGTTCTGGTTATCATTCAAACAAGTCAAACGTCCTGCCTCGCCAATTATTGAGACTGCCAAACTAGAAATCAAAAAATTAGCTAGGAGATCAAATTGACTTGATACAAGAAAGGAGAAGAGTTTGCACAGTAGGTGCATTTAATTGATGAAAAAAATAGAAGTTTGAACCCCGATCATCATAAAGCTTAGTATGCCAAATATAAATATTAGAAGTAGTAGTTCTCATTTTTGTACCACTGACATCCGTACATTACAGACCAAACTTGAAACTTATATATTATAGAATGAGTCCGATGAATATCAACTCACACCATCATTTTTGTACCAGATAGGCCCAATAAAAATGCTTCACGAAATTCACCCAGAGAGGCACAGTTTTAAAATGCTTCTCATACAAATAAAGGTTCACTTGAAGTTGATAACAAGTCAAAGTTGGAAATTAAACTGAAACATATACCTGATATTAGTAGCCTAAAAAGTGAATAAAGGCCAATGAAAGTCCAGAAATAACTCCATCGTTGTATCAAGGCAACAAACTAAGGATCACAGCAGCAGCATGATTCATGCATTGACTGTAGACAAAGGCTCTAAGACATTTCTTGGGACTAGTTGCCTCTAAAAAAGATGCAACAATGTAATTGAAGAGTTATTTCCAAGAAAGTATTTGTGGCAGTTAAGGCTGTAAATAGATAGCTCTAAAGTAAAACCAAGAAACAGTATCCATTAGCCTAGTGCTCTCCAGAGAGTCTGCATACCTTTCAAAACAACAGAGATCTTCAATGCAGCTCTATCCCGCGGAGCCCATTCTTAATTCTGGAAAAATATTTATGGTAGAAAGAGGAGGCTACTCAAAGTAACTCCTAACCAGAATATGCTTGTGAGTTGTCTAAACACTTGCTAGCTTCATCTCCTTCAGTAAGGCCTGCAATTCACTATGCAAGCGTTCATTCTGAGGATGCGACGAGGACCCAGCCAGAAATTCATGCACTACTCCATCAACGTTGATCCAGCTACATCCTGGCTGCTTTACTACTCCTTTTTCCTTCATAGACAACCTCAGTCGTGAAATAGCACCCCAGTGATGATCAATGGCATATGTATTGGACAACATCACATAGCCAGCAGAATTGTTAGGGTCCACCTCAACAAGAATGGAGGAAATAATCCGGGCCAATTCCAATCTGTTATGTAGCATGCAGCCACCAAGTAAAGCTCCCCATACAAAATTATTGGGTTTAAAAGGCATTGAGGTAGCAACTTGAAGTGCTTCCTCAACATAACCTACTCGAGCAAGGAGATCAATATAGCTAGCATAATGTTCCAATCTAGGAGCAATTCTAAAACATTGGCTCATTTCCTTAAATATTTGACGGCCTTCTGCAGTCAACCCTGCATGACTGCAGGCACATAGCAAACCAAGGAATGTCCCAGCATTTGGACACAAATTGAGCCCTAGCATTTGTGAGAAAAGTTTTAATGCCTCCTTACCTTTTCCATTAATTGCGAGACCCATGATCATAGCATTAAATGAAACAACATCTTTTACAACCAATTGGTCAAAAACATCCCCTGCTCTCTCTAAACTCCCGCATTTAGAGTACATATCTATCAAAGCAGTTGCAAGATTTGCATTTGAAAGTAAAAAGCTTTTTTGCCTACTACCTTTCATGTACTCATGAACCCACATACCAAGGTACAAATCACCAACTTGAGTACAAGCTGAGAGCACACTAACCATTGTCACATGATTGGGGCAACAACAATTAAGCTCCATCATTAACCGGAAAAGACATAAACCATCCAGAGCACAGCCGTTCTGTACGTACGCGCCTATCATAGCATTCCAAGGAAGCAAACTTCTCTTCCCATCACCAGAAATCTGTTCAAATATTTCCCTACTCTTATCAACCTTTCCCCACTTCCCATATAAGTAAACAAGAACAGTATTAATCGAGTCACATCCAGAACATCCCAAATCATACTGCTGCATTGAATACCAAAAATTCCCAATCCATTTCTCAATATTTAACATATCAAGTTTTGAACATGCAGATAAAACATTAATCATAGTATCATTTTCAGGTATCAAGCTCTTCTTTACCATACATAAAAACAAACCCAAGGCTTCTTCAGACATACCAAACTTAGCATACCCAGAAATCAAACAAGTCCAACAAACAACATCCTTCTCAGGCATTTCATCAAATACCTTACGCGCAGAATGTAATTCTTTCAAACCCCTAGCATAAACACTTAACAACCCATTACATAGAGATGGGTCCTCACCAAATCCCAATTTCACAACAAGGATATGAACCTGTTGAACATAATATGAATTCCCAGAACGAGAACAAGCTTTAAGAAGAAAAGAAAAGGTCAATTCATTAGGCAAAAGGGACTGATACCTCAACTTGTTAAATACCAAGAATGCATCAGTAAAACTTCCTTCTTCACTTAGTACTCTAATAATAGCGTTAAGGGGGAAAATGTTGGGTATTTTTAACTGATGAAGTATACGAAGGGAAAATTTTGATGGGTACTGACCAATAAGGCGAGTAGCTATGAGGTTGTCTTGATGAGCACCAATACGGAAAACCCGAGCGTGAATCTGTTTAAGATGATTATGAGAAATGCGGCCTTTTAAGAGGTTGCAGAGAGATGAAAAATGGAGATCAGAAGTTAAGGAGAATGAACGGGTGAAGCTGAGGCAATAATGAGCTATTATGGAGTTGGATTTGATGGATTCAGTACGATAGAGGAGACTCTGCATGTTATTTCCGGTCTAGCTCGAACTACTGACCACCCTTTGCAGAATCCGGCACCGGTTTCTCCTCCGACCAACAAATTCCGGTGAAGGCGATGAATTTAGTACGATCGCACAACAAACTGGTTCGAGTTTAGTTATTCATTATTCAAAAAATCAAATTTATATGCATGTCCATTTAAAAAAGAAAAGAAAAGGTCCCTTACCCCTCGATTTACTTATCTGATTTTGATTTGATATAAATTTTATAGATGTATCAAAATATTTTTTTATTTTATTATATAAAATATGCTGTGAAAAAATAAAGCAAAAGCGGAGGAAGTAAGTTTTTAAATGAGTAGAGTTATCACAAGTCATAGCCTTATTGGTAATAGATTTTTGGAGAGGGGTGATTAAAACAAAAGCAATATGAGGATACTTTGTTGAAGCAAGATTATTTAAAAATTTGCACTATATATAATGCTTGTATATTATAATTATTATAGCAGAAATTAGTTATATAATGTAACAAAACTAAAGTGGGGAAAGAGAAAGAAACCTTGAAAACAGAAACAAATTCATATGCACTGTGATACAGATAGTCTGAAAGTACAATATGGTGATGGTGGTAGCAAACCATCAGAATACACCAATTTATGGTAGTTGCACAGTATAACAGAGTAAAACATACAATACACTAAAGTTCATCTAAGCCTTCTCTCTTCTTGAGAGAGTAGAGAAGGTAGACACAAAAGCAAAGAAAATTAGAAGGCGACAAATGAAAGAAACAATTTGATCGAGCTTTGATCCTTGAACGTCTTCCGTTTAACACCAGCAACTCATGATTTGGTTACTGGGATTACTGCAAACAAAAGGAGCAACCTGGTCATAATCCAACTTCCAATGACTTCAATAACCATTAACATCCATCCACAGCTGATCTTGCGAGCCTATTTGCCTCAGAAAAGACCTCTCCATCCTCATCGGCAAAGGGGGGAGCTAAGCTCCATCAGGATCTATCAACCAAAATAAAAATGTGGATCAGAAAAACAGTCCTCTCACTGTTATGTTACTTCAGTCTTTTTCCTTAACAGTGCCAGGGAAGAGGGTGAAGCTAAGCCTGATACATTCGGACTCCCATCATTACTCTTTATGTTTGACAATCTGACACACTATGTTTAACAATATCTAATTTATAACATGCAAAATCAACTATGGATGACAACTTCAAGTTGCAAGATTGCGGTCACTAGACCTCAAGGATTTGGGCTACCTATGAGGGCACCAATACCATGTATTTGTACTTTCCTGAATGTCAGTAGCTTCATGGTTTAATGCGTAATTCCTGTTTAATTTGCACTCCTAACAAACAGAATGATAAGCATGTCATATGACACATCACATTACAAGTCATATGACTCATGAACGAGCAGCATCAAATTGCAGTTCCCTCAGAGCGACAATTCTAGCAATCGCAGAATGCAAACAGAAAAATGGAACACTATACTCTTTAGTGATGACGCACATGAACTGACTGCAACACACCCGGTAGAACAGCCTAGGTGCGCGCAAGCTGACACGAACACCACTGTTATCAATAAAGAATTGAACCAACTGCAACACAGCTACCTACCCCCCAAAAAAAAGAACGTGAACGATAGCAGGAAGAAGCACAACCCCAATGGTTGGCACCATCAGTGCAAACATCATTCAAAAAACTTTCAAGTAATTCAAAAGAAGAGGAAAACTTTAGCTATTTCATTAAGAAAAAAAAATCTTATTTTCTACATTTCTAAATCTTATTTTGTCTCGAGCACTGGATAAACAAACAGATTCTATAATTGGACCTGCAGATATGATAACCATCGCGGGGTTGACTGACCCAATGCACAATCGAGTAAATTCTGTGTGAACTGCAGTACAAACGCCCTTCCTGTGTGCAGAAGTAATAAAAAGGAAAATGAAGATCTTATACACACACCTTACCCCTAATCTTGTGGAGGTAGAGAGACTATTTCCGAAAGACATACAACTCGAGAAGTAATAAAAAGGAAAATGAAGATCTTATACACTAGACAAAAAAAGAGAAGTTAGGAAACTTCCAAATAAATTACATAATACAACAAAAGAAAGACAAAAGTCATTCATCGCTATTGCTAGTCTAATAATAGCGAACTAGCAAATATATTAATTACAAAAATACAACAAATATGACTTTTACAACAAAAAAATGAACAAGGTCATTCATGACGACCCTAGGTCTAAAGTTAGGAAGTTAGCAACCCTATTAATTACAAAATCTGACCTTTATAATAAAATATGAAACGACATTCATGAGTACGGTAAGTAAAATTAGGATTAACAATCCTATTAATTACAAATTACATACTTTAATCAAATTTAACTACTTTCAATATAAAATGGGAAGCACTTCAATTCCCTTGTTTCGTCGATACGGGTATAGGGTTCCATGGAGTATGGAGGTTATGTTGACAAATGATATCTTACCGCCGTAAATAGCAAAAAGTAAAACAACAAAAGTATTCATAACAACACTATTGGACAAAACAAAACATTATTTATTAGATGGTTAATAGATTCATTGGGGGGGGGGGGGGGGGGGGGGGGGGGGGGGGGGGGGGGGGGGGGGGGGGGGGGGGGGGGGGGGGGGGGGGG
>JAJONR010010976.1:0-45061 GCA_029582245.1 Solanum etuberosum | reverse complement strand
CCCAATTTTTTATATTTTATTTTCAAAAATAAATAGTGCAATTAGGGATTTTTATGATAAGAGAGTGATATATGGGTATATATGGATTGTCATGTTTACCCATTTTGTCCATATTTGTATGAGCTTAAATAGGTTGAAGTCCATATTTACCCATTTAAGAAAATACGAGTAATCCATTAAATTTAATATGGGAAAAATGGTTCCATTTCACTTATATGGGCTGAGATTGCCACCCCTAAAGTCAATGTAGAATGTAGAAAAAAATGCATCTATTATCTCATACCAACAGAAGTACTAACAAAAAGAAGCTGCTCCAATATCTGCACTACAACCAATAAAAATTGCTCTCCCGGAGAGATATATGATGCTAAACTGAGACGAAGATATAGAGAGGACCAGAATTCTAGGTAAAATAACAGATTATTTTGAAATAAATCAAACCTCAATATTTAAGATGGAGAGTTTGACATACCATTCTGCATCATCAATACATAAGCTAGTTGGTTTCTCCACGATGGCTAAACCATTAACCACGACAAACCGGATACGCTTCTCCTCTTGTATCACTAATTCAGGAAACCTTGCCCTTGTTTCAAAAGATGTAGCCAACTCCCGCCTTTTGAATGTGCAAGGTCCTGTATATTAATATCAGCAAAGTAAGAGGTTAACCGAGAAAATGGAAGGTCAATAACAGGAATCATGTAGTTCAATTGTCGTCAGGAGAAGAAAATTACAAGAAAACATAATTTTCTTTATTTCATTCTTGTCAGGAAATAATGATATATGTAACCAGCAAAAGAAGAGGTAAACAATGAGTAAATGAAAAAACTAAAAGTTGATGGGCTAAACTAGATGTTTCCAGTGATCCAAGATTCCTCACAGCTTCATGTTTCTACATAGATAAAAAAGAATCTATTTCTGATTTTTTTTCTCTCCTATTCATCTTTTTGACCTTTCTATCCTCTCCATCCTCACATGGATGAAGGCAAGAAAGATGTAGAAAAGCAACAACGTAAGCATACACTACCTTAAAATTTGAAGCTGACACATACAACAATAAAACAGTCTTCCTCTTCCCCGATCCCAATGAAAAACCATATATATTACAGCAAGATAGCTTAAATGAGAGAAGACCGCGACCGTTTTGCAAGTGTCAAAATGAAAATTTGGAGCCTTAGATGTCATACCTTTCCTAGGAAATTTTTTGGCAAGCTTTCTGTATAAACCACCAGCTGCTTCAAGGGCCACACCAATGGTTTTCTCACGCATGCCATTCAAAGAAGAGAGCCTTATATTCACTTCATTAACCAGTGTTTCATACATGTTAGCCACGTACATCAAGGGCAAAACATATGTAGCATCACCTTCATAATGGATTTCTCTAGACTTCCGCTTGCTCATTTTATCTTGTGAAGATTGAGCAGCAAAGTCTGCCTCTGAATCTACAACATCAACTACATGTGGCCTTATGAAATGATCTACAATAATGTCTAAAAATCTTGTCCTTGCCGTTTCAATAGGCGAAATATCTGGTCCATGAAAACTAGCATTAGCAATTCTAAAAATAAAGGTCATCTAATTGCTTTAATCCATTTAAGATCAAGTATAAAGTGAAATCCCAGTTACCATCAATAGTAACAATATTGTAGGAACCCGTTGAAGATCCACTATTTTCAATGCTAGTACGATCTTCCTCCACCACTATACCATGAAGTGGTAATGAGCTTCTGAAGGTCTCATGGAGGCAATCCTGAAAAAGTACTAATGCCATTAGAGTTCATGAATAATTTGAGAACATGTACACTCATTGGTACATGTTTCATAGTCAAAAAGATAGTTTCTAACATCAAAAACAATGTTGTCTCACTAGCAGAGAAGCTTTGCTTACTCCCTAAATAAGTTTCCCAATTTGGCACAGCAAACAGAATGCCAATGCCATTAAAAACAAAAAGACCACCATAACATCACAATTCACATGGAATGAACTTATCTCGAAAGAGCTAAAATATCTAGAATCCATGCCGACTTAAGGAAAACTGGGTTACAATGGAAGAAAAAGATCCATGTACGTGTAACAATTAGTTGGGATTAAGGCTAAACCATGTCAGGCATGCTCATTTTAGATCCAATCATCACTAGGAGTCCTTTAATTTTACTATATATTTGTAAGCCAGTGGAAAATGGACAGAGAACTTCCAGTTTAAATTATTGAATATCAAATGGAAACAGTTCTAACGGACATGTGCATAGTGAGGATTCATACAGCCGATGCTAATTAGCTCAGGGTTAAGGCATAGTTGTTATTGTTGTTTGTCAAATTAGTAAGTCAGAAAGGTACAATTGGTAGAACAAGATACGCTGAGCCTCACCAAATAGGAGAATAGCAAACCAGAAGACTGTATTAGTTATAGAGAATTTGGCATAATGCATAAATATACACTCAAACTGGAACTCAGTTGGCAAGTAAGCACTTCAAGTTTGAGAGTGGACATATAGACACCCCAATTTGGTTTGAACTACCAACTAAACACTCCTACTTGTCCTCATTAAGTCTTGCGGACACCTGACGCTGATAACATTCAAACTTGACCTCAACTAGCAAGTAAGCACTTCAACTTTGAGAGTGCACATCTAGACACCTCAACTTGATCTCAACTAATAACTAAACACTCCAACTCGTCCACATTATGTCTCGTGGACACCAGACGCTAACGTGACACATGCTAAATTATTGGCACAATACATAAATAGACACTAAATTGCCTAAGCTGGCAAGTAAGCAATTCAACTTTGAGAATGCACATCTACACAGCTCAACTTGATCTCAACTATCAACTAAACACTCCAATTCATCCCCACTATGTATCGGCACCCAACGCTGATGTGGCACACAAATATTAGAAGTGTTTAAATGATTATTTTGTAAGTTCAACTAACACAATAAAGATGAGTTGATATGCCTAGATATGCTTACTTGCCAAGTGAGACCACTGTCTAAATTATTTTCTGAAATTTGAAAATGAAAAGGGCTCACTCACAACAGCTGTTGACTCTTCACCATTATCCATGCTATCCTCAGTTACATCACCTCCTCCACGATCAACATCATCACCACCAGCACCTCCACCACCAATACCCTCCGCATTGAGATCATGCAATGAAGTCTCTATATAAGAATCCGCCGCCGACCTCATATCGTAGTGCTGCACCGGAACCCTAGTTCCCATCTTCCCTATCAACTCACCACTCTACAAGCAACTATTATAGCTCCGCCTAACGAAATTGAAGCATTCAGTAACAGAATCTGCGTGAAATTGAACGGATAAATAGTGAGTGACTGAGCCAGCCACCTCCGCCGCCGTCCCGGTGCCAGTGCCGGTGACGGAGGTGAGTTTGAACATGAATTTTGAATTACGATTGTACTAACCTCCACAAAAAGCCGAGGCTGAGTCTTGTCTTCAAAGCAGTTTCCGAACCTAATTTCCGACGTTTTCCTTATCAGTATCCGAACCAAAGCCGGCAGGTCAAGGTATTGAGTATTAGCGGGGGAGTGGGTACAAGTGGGGTCTATCTATAAGAATTTTTTACCAAAAGTAAATCATTATTTAAATCAATTCACCAAAATAGTACTCCCTCCATTTCACAAAGAATGGTAAGAAGACTTTTAAATCTTGTGGTCCTAAATTAAAGTTATGTCAAATGTACAAAATTGCCCTTTAATCTTGTGGTCCTAAACATGTCACGTGGAAAGCTGAAATTAAAATGTTACCAAAAAAGAAAGAGGTCATTCTTTTTTAAATAGATTAAAAAGGAAAGGAGGTCATTCTTTTTTAAACGGAGAGAGTGTGTTTTTTTGAAATTTTACAAAAATAGTATAAACGTATTTGACAGTAACGTTTTAGGTATTATTTTATTAAAAAATATTAATGTCAAAAAGACAAATGTCTGACAGAGTAACCAAGCATAAAACGTTACTATTAAATACGTTTTATTAATTCGTTACTCACAGACATTTTTTAAGGCTAAAACGTTACCAACAGTAACGACTCTTTAGAATTCAATCGTGCACACCTTATAAGGCTAAAACGTTACCGACTGTATTGACAATTTTTACTTCATTGATTACTGCAACCATACACCTTATTGTTAAATTATCTCTTTTATTTAGCAAGAACTTATTCCTCTTTCAAAGACTTCATTTATTATTAGATTTTTAATTTTTATCTAGTCAAAATTAAGGATTAACATGAATAAGTTCTATATTTTCCATCATCAGCCTTAGCTTGCCTTTGAAAACCTGTAGGTCTAAATGACTTCAAGTAAGTATTTGTTCATATAGTCTTTTCGCCTTTTTTTATCAAGTGCTCATTCTTTTTCCGTTTCTTTCTGCAATTTACAGGTAAAAATAGTAAGTTATTCTTGTGTTATTATTCAGTTCTTTTTTTTGCTACTAATTACTCTATTTGTAAAGCAAATTGGCTTTTGAGACTTAAACTATTCTTATGTTAATAAAGAGTCGTTACTGTCAGTAACGTTTTTTTCAGAACAGACGATATCACTAGCGGGTTGGGCCGTTACACTTCACATGCTCGAATCATCTCAATTTTCCTTTCATCATCTAATTCACCACGAAGGTCACTCTCATCATGTCCCAAATATCTTCGTTCATAATCTTATCTCTCCTAATATTCTCATACATCCATCTCAACATCTACATTTTCGCTACTTTTATATCTGAACATGTAAGTTGATGACCGTCAACACTCTGCTCCATACAATATAGTTGATCTAACAACCTTTAAATCTCAGAGATCATTTTTATCAGACAAGACACCGAATGTAACATCCATATCATCCAATTCGCTCCACAATAATGTATAGCATTATGTCAATCTCTCAATTTTCTTGAAGTACGGATTAAAGATACTTGAAACTTTCTCTCATAGAGATAATTTGTATATCAATCTTAATTACTTCCACATCTATCTCATGACGAACATTACTGAACTTACACTCAGAATAGTTTGTCTTAGTCGTGTTCTATCTGAACATTAGACACTAGAATTTATCTCCAAATCTCCAGTATATTTTTCATTCTCTATGTCTTGTCAATCAATATTCTATTATCTGCAAATAAACATACATCATGATACCTCTCTTTGAATATATTGTTGCATCAATATATCCATCGTCAAGACAAATAAAAACAGGTTAATGATTAATCCTTGATGCAAACACGTTCTCTAACATATTTACTATCTGATTGTATTTAGGGAAAAGAAAAAAATATATCCCTCAACTTTGAGATTTAGAACGAATATACCTCTTATTAAAAAGGTAGTGCATATATATCCTGAATGTTTAACAAATTATGTATATATATCTTTGTTGTCTAATAAATGATGCATATTTACTGTTTTCATTAAATGGCTGAATGTAAAAAAAAAAAATTAATTTCAAAAAGGTCACATGAATTTAAAAAATACCTCATCTATGTTCTTTACTCCTCCAAACCCGACCACTCTTAAAAAAGCTTAGTTCATCTTTTGTAGTCATTTTATTATGACTAATTAGAAGATGGATTGATTATTACTTTTCATTTGGACTGGATTTGAAGGGGTAAAAAAATGAGTGATGAGTTACTTGACATTTTTAAAATTAAAAAATTATTTTTAGATTATTATTTTTTAATTTAGTAAATACAGGTGTGCTAATAAAAAGGATAATTATGCACTATTTGTTAAAACTTAAACGGACAGATATAATGCAACACTTTTTTAACAATGGATATTTCTGCTATAAATCATAAAATTAAGGGATATTTTATAACAATATTATATTATAACGGTTAGCTCTTTTTTTAATTTTCTGTTTTAATAATATATTATATTTTATATTCTTTATAAAAATAAATTTACTATAAAAGTAAAAAAATATCCGGACAAACGATATTGTTACTTTTTCTTTTATAACTTTAATTTGACTACTTTGACTATCTCAAATGCTCCTCCACTTTGCTTGATTTTCAATTTTCCTCGAGACAAATTAAAACTATGTGGCTGAAATCCACATTGATAAGTCTAAAGTCCATAACCACACACCTGTCAAACAATAAGTGGACAATACAAGCCACATGCATGGCAGAATCTCAAACTGATAATGTTTTTACAATTTCTCCTCACCTTAGTACTACAACATAATAATGCAAAATACACAAAAACTTCAATTCATTTCTCATTTTTCTTCTTCAACATCATCATCAATGGCTATTGCCACTTCTTCAGATTGGTCATTTCCTCCTTGTATTAACTGTAAAAACAGAATCTTGAAACCAAAAATTTGCTATTCTTGTAAAACTTTGCCTTTTCTTTCAAACATTTTCTTGAACTCAACAACAACTCTAGTTGCAAAATCCTCTAGTAGTTGTTCTTCTCCTGTCTTAGATGAAAAAAAAAGTCAAAAAACACCTTCCAAGAATTCTCAAGTTATAGAATTATTAGACTTGGAACAAATTCAAGATTTTAGTAGTACAACAAATGGTACTACTAGTAGTACTAGTTTGCCTGATTCTAAAGATTTGAATGGTGTAATTTGCAGTTTACTTAAAGATCCTCAAACTCAAGAAATTGGATATGATTACTATGAGAAAGCAAAGGGAAAAAAAGATTTTAGACCTGAGAAATCAACACTAAAGCTTCTTATCAGGTATTTAGTGAATTCAAACAAATGGGGTTCAGTTTTTTCATTGTCTAAAGATTTGAGAACTTTGAAAGTGTTGCCTGATAGTTCTACATGTTGTAGATTGATAAGTAGTTGTATGAAATCAAGAAAGTTCAAGATTGTAAATAGTTTTCTTGAATTGTTTATAGTAGTTGATCAAGAAATCTCTGTTTTGGCTTTTGATTCTGCTATGAAAGGTTATAATAAGTTGCATATGTATAGCAGTACTGTTGTGTTGTATGAGAGAATGAAATCTGCAGGGCTTGTATTAGACTCTGGATGTTATTGCAGTATCATGGAAGCACATTCTAAAATGGGGAATTCTGATAAAGTTGTGTCGTTTTTCGAAGAATTTGAGAGCAAGAGAGTGGAGTCAACAATACCTCAGTATGTTCAAATTTACAAGAGTCTTTGTGAGTCGTTAGGGAAATCTGGTCGCGCTTTTGAGGCTTTGGAGTACTTTAGAGACATGACTAAGAAGGGTATTCAAGAGGATCATTCATTTTACTCCATAGTTGTATGTGGATTCGCGAGCATTCGTGAAGTGAAAATGGCTGAGGAGCTTTTGGAAGAAGCTGAAGGGAAGAAAATGCTGAGGGATCCAGCACTGTTCTTGAAACTGGTGTTGATGTATATTGAAGAGGGGTGTATGGAAAAGACTCTTGATGTTGTTGCAACGATGACTCGGGTGAAAATCCGAGTCTCTGACTGCATATTCTGTGCAATTGTGAATGGATTTTCTAGAAAAAGAGGTCTAAGGTCTGCTGTTCAAGTGTATGAAGACCTTACTTCACAAGGCTGTGAACCAGGTCAAGTGACATATGCCTCAGTACTAAACTTGTATTGTAGGCTTGGATTGTATTCTAATGCAGAAATGGTATTTTCTGAAATGGAACAAAAGGGGTTTGACAAATGTGTTGTTGCTTATTCTAGCATGATTGCAATGTATGGAAAAACAGGAAGGCCAAAAGATGCAATGAAACTTGTCGCGATAATGAAAGAAAGAGGCTGTCAACCAAATATTTGGGTGTACAATGCTCTCTTAGACATTCATGGAAAAGTTCTAAACTTGAGACAAGTCGAAAAAATATGGAAGGAAATGAAGAGAAGGAAGATTTTTCCAGATAGAGTAAGTTACACAAGCATTATAAGTGCATATAGCAAGGCAAGGGAGTTTGACAAGTGTTTGATATACTATCAAGAATTTACACTCAACGGTGGAAGACTCGATAGGGCAATGGCTGGGATTATGGTTGGTATTTTCTCAAAGATGAATAGAGTTGATGAGTTGATTAGTCTTCTGCAGAATATGAAGAGAGAAGGGACTAAGTTAGATGGAAGACTTCAAAAGTCAGCTTTGAATTCTTTGAGGGATGCAGGGCTGCAAATTCAAGCAAAATGGCTGCAAGAAAGCTTTGGTGCAACATGAGTTTATTTTTTCACTTTGTAGATACCAAAGTGATTGACAGTGATAAAACTTCATTGTGTTGGCACAAGAACTAACAGAGATATTCACTCTTTCACAAACTGTACAATTACTTGTTGAATTGTAGCATGATGCATACCAAAGAATGAAAAGAATTGCCATCTCATCAAGCTTTGGAAAATATATACCATTGTCACCATCAACCATGTAGATGTGAGGATCACAGCATGTAGAACTCTTGTCGAGGGTTTATCTGAAACAACCTCTCTACATCCAAGGTAGGGGTAAGGTCTGCGTACACTCTACCTTTCCCAGACCCCACTTTGTGGGATTACACTAGGTATGTTCTGTTGTAGAATTCTATCTAATTTCTTGATATGTAAAGTAATTTTTGAAGCCGAACCACAAGTATCTGAGAAACAAGAATACTGTAAATCCTGCATCCATATACTGGATAGTTTTTTTTTAATGGCCTTCCATATTTCCTACTGCTTTTGCTTCCAAAGTGGTTTGTTGACAAGTCATGTTTCTGTTTTTTTTCCGGGTAACCATGGTTTACGGATTAGCTTGCACACACATTAACTAATTCCGCAAGGTACCTGCTACCTTTCTCAAGTGCAGGTACCGAGTAACTCTATTCACTATGGCTAGGACAGATGAGGAAAAATCGACTAATTTATCATATTTTCGATGATAAATATGAGTACATTCAAGTTTTTCATAGGTCCTTTGGATTCTGTTTCACAGAGGGGATAAACTGATTAGGGTGTTTTCTCACAACACAGAAACTAGAAAAGAAAGTAAAAAGATTAGTCTTTCTCTATCATCATATTCTACACTGTTAATTCTTTTACTCCAACTCCAAAAAACAGTTAAATTTTGCACTGAATTCATGTGGTGAACTCTGCAATCCCTCTGAAATTACTAGTATTGTGAGTGGATTAGATTTCAACATTGTCCAAATGACACCATAGATGACCAAAAGAGGATGAGAACGTATGTAGCATCTAAATCGAGAATTCAAATATTGTATACGCCATTAGTCCAATCTCTTGTAGAAACTACTTGCAAAATGAATTTGTTTATCATAAAGAGATTCGTCGTCCCTCTTGACCAAAATGAATCTGTTTAGCATTTTTCTTCTGCATGTCCATGGAGTTTTGGAAAATTCAAACATCTCCGAATCCCTCAACTTACAAAACTGATTAAATAAAAGGTGTCCTTGTAGAAATGACTTGATAAATTGGTCAAGGAAATTGATACTAACATAATGGAGTATGCATCATTTGCCATTGTCAACTTAGTCACCAAATATGAATGAGAGAACATTAGAAGTTCAAACCTTACATAATACTTGAAAGAGAGGCTATTTAAGTTATTAGAAAACATTGTACATAGTGACCACCAGCAAGACTTTTGCATCCTCACATGAAAAATGTACAAGTAAAATTTTGACTTCTTATGATACCGTTGTGCCAGTGAGTTCAAGTTGCGCTACTGCCTCGTTGATCGCATCGATGACGTTCATTTTACCCCTACACACGACCTCGTCGATTGGAGTCCTCTCATGGCTAAAACAACAGCAAAACAAAAATTCAGTGAAGAGCACAAGCAGAAGAAGCAAAAGCATACTTGATCTGCAAATCTATTAATAATTTAAAAAAATAAGAAAAAAAGAAGAAGCTCGATGCACTAAAGCTCCCGCAATGTGCAAGATCCGATGACGGGCAGACCACAAGGGTCTATTGTACACAGCCTTACAATAGACCCCTGTGGTCCGGCCCTTCACCAAACCCCGCGCAAAGCAGGAGCTTCAGTACACCGAGTTGCCTTTTTTTTGTTATTATTATTATTATATAGATGATCTGCAAATCTATACAAGTTAAAAATACATCACCTATTTAAGGCTGAGACAGTTGCACCGGCAAGGATTAAGGTCTTCACTACCTGACAAGCCGTCATATAAATTAAGGGATGCTAGGGACTTATAATCCAAGAGTAATGCAAAATTTACCTCGATATGTCCGTTTAGACAAGCCCAATGAAGAGGTGTATTATTCTCCACATTGGAAGCATTAACATCCTGTTACCAAGAATTTGTTTCATCACTCAATATGTATCTAAATATATCAAAGGATAAGAGAAGTTAAAGATCCACCCCAAAGAGAATAAATTTTGACAGTCAGGTAGTCCCCCCAATGTCTGACTCAAATTTTACAAAAAAGATTTCTTTTGCCCAATGCTCAGAAATGCACTCGAGTGTATCAGTTTTCTTCAGTGAAATGGATAATAGCGATTATCCATTAAACAGAGATTGTAAGATCATATCAACAAGTACGTAAACCAGTAGATATGTTCAAATATGTAATAATGCAAATAAGTGGGGCAGTCTACTCACCGCTCCATTACGAATAAGATACTCTACGATGCCATAATGCCCATTTGCTGAAGCCATATGGAGCGCTGCAAAAATTAAATAGCCAAAGCAAGAAGTTAGTTCAGCATGTCATATTTGGAGCCCTATTATTGTTTATAAGGACTACAGGTCATGTTAGAAATCTATTAGCTTAGGCAGAATATATAATTCAATACTTAGGACTTCAAGGTATGGCAATTGGCAGATACTCAACTGACCACATAAAACTCTTCATATTAGTGTAATCAAATATTTCTAGTTACGTATGTAGTACAAGAATTAGAACCTCAGATATGGTAGATATTCAACTATACCAAAATTCAAGATGTGGCCTAACGGGTAATGAAGTGGAAGAAAACCAAGGATAACCGCAAAGACAAAAAATACCAAGTGATTTCTTCTCATATGCCTAAACCTTGTAGGCAGAACTATCCGTACTTGTGTTGGTGGGAGGTAGCAGGTACCCAGTGGAATAACCAAGCTATACACAAGCTTGCCTGAATACCACTGTTATTCGGAATTAACTCAACTCAATCAACATAGCAGGTAGTCAGTTTATAACAGTTGGCTTGCCTGTATCAGGCTTGGCATCCAAATGAAGTAGACACTCAAAAGGGTGGGGTCTCAAAATTCAAATTTTGAAAGATGGGGTCAAACTGTGGTCAGAATTTGTAAACCAGCTGGCCATTTCATATGGCTTAGGACAATCAAGAAAACTTGATCTCACAAGTAGGCACTCCAGCTGCTGCACCATTGTGACCATGTTGTCATTGATTGCCAAGGGAAACAGGCTATCCTTGTGGGGAAGTTCATAACTTAAAGAAAAAAACAACAGAATGGAAAGGTGTCCATAATTTGTGAAATTATTGGAAGTTTGTGTATTTAGACTTCTGAAATTCACATTATATGTACATGCAATTTAAGAATTATATAACACTACTAAATATTTGACTTTAGGGATAAGGTTAACCCCCCTCCCCCAAGAGGCTTTGGTATAGTGGTAAGAGTGTAGCACATGATGTGTGGGTTAGGCACGTCACTGGTCCAAACCATGTTGCATATAAAAGTTTGGTACTTAAGTGGAGAAGGATTGAGGAGCAGACCCATCATCCACCGAGTTTCTAACCATGTGCCATTGGCCCTCAGGGATTTCTTGATTATAAAAAATAAGTTTAAAATATATTAAAGGCACATCAATAAAGACTAAATCATAAGGGGTTGTGTTCAGTGAAATTTTGAGAGTCGTACAGTTCTACCAATATAGAAAAGAAACATTTTAGTTTTTGCTACTTCCAAATGTATGTTTTAAGATGATTCTCCACATGTATGACCAGATAATCAGAAAGAGAGTGGTTTAGCTTTATAAGATAAAAAAGATTGATTTAGCTTATATAGGATAAAAGAAATTATTTTAACAAAGAAGTTCATAACCCATTCCCAAACTCCTTTCCGTTTCTTATCTTCATGAAACAAGAAAATCACTTAAAAGAATTTCTTTACCCATTCCCAAACTCCTTTCCGTTTCTTATCTTCATGAAACAAGAAAATCACGAGTAACTCTTAATCTTGGTTTGGTCTTCTATCTTGATGAAATAATTTGAGGGAAGTCCCACTTCGATAATGTTAGTTTGCAATTCTCTGTCTTGCTTAACTTTTTCCGTTAGGTAGCCATAGATAGGATGTGACTTCTCAGTTTTGTTTTGTTGTTGTAACATAGCGCTACAATCTTGTAAAAAATCAGGACTGGACCTCTGGTGCGTGGACAATATTACATGGGAGTCCAACATCAAGTAACCAAGAATCGGGCTCTAATATCATATAACCTTGGTAAAATGATGTCCACACACTGTGCAATCTTGAATATAAGGGGCCTAATATATTTAAACCCAATTACTGAAGAAACCCACTTGCACCTTTTGTTTATATAAACATAACCTTGCCGAAAGCCGGACTACGTCACCTGAAAACATGTAATATGTGTCTTGCCTCGGTTACAAAGGTAACCTATATTTTTTCTAGAAATTGTTTGGCAATTCTACTTTAAAGTATAAACTTAGAAGTTAAACTTCCGTAGTAAAAAATTACACCTTTACGAGATATTGACTTGTGCTCAAATGTCAACCCACTGGGTATGTTGGTGTTGTTGCTCAAATGTCAACCCAAAAGTTTTTCCAAATTGTAGAACAACTTTTTTCCAACAAATGAAGAAATTGCCACGTTGATCTCCAATACCATGATAGATATCAAGTCTACTGGGGAAAATTCCTTTCTCTAATTATCCTACCTTAATCCTGAAGTAACTCATCGTGTTCTGCCAAACGTATCAGTCTCTAAACAATCTAGCTAAAGCTTTTAAATAAGATGGTCGCACACTTCAACACAATATTAGAGCAGGCAAAGATCATGAGTTAAAATCTCACCAACACCCAAAAATCAAAAATATAATTTTTATTTTCATGTGTTTGGCCCATGAAAAGGAATCACACCAACACATGAGGGCTTGTTGAGAAATAATATATATTAAGTAATTAAAACTTTTCTCTCTAACTGCTTAAGTTTTTAATTGAGATGGCCACACACTTCAACATTATTGATGTTCTCTGCTTGAGTAACCATCAAATGATCAAATAAGGCATATGAGAAGTATACGGTATGATATTCTCAGGTAGGGTAGCTACTAAATCATCAAAATAAGTCATTTCAAAAACTTAAACCTGTTCGTCCCTCAGAATCCTTTGAATCGAGAGAAACACCAGAAGATGCTAAGCTCATGACATCATCCAAATCATCATATCTGGCAGCCTGTTAATACAGAGCAAATGATTGAGAGATGAAGGACATTAACTCAAGCAAAAAAGCCTACGCCACTTAGGTGAAAATTGAATGTAAAAACTTATTTAATTATAATTGGAATTTATGGAAGTTCAAAGTTAGGCAAACTTCTATATCTACTACAGTGATTATGTTATTTTTCACTCAATCCGTAAATCAAGACTACAGGCATATCATGGTCAACATAAAGCAAGCACATAAGCTAAGTTGAGGTACCTCAAGCAAGGCTTCAATAGATTCAGACGTTGTTCCAGAAGGAGTCTTCTCCACTATAACCTCGTCAGCTCCCATTCCTGTCAATTTCCAAAACAACTTTATGAGTGATTAAAGAGAACAATAGTGATAGAAAGACAGATCATCGAGCTACTCTTATCGATTCCTTTTTTTCTTTTTTTCTTTTCTAACTGTGGTGTACGGGCCAACTTTCGCACACCTCAACTAATTCCACAGATATTGTCACCTCCCGCCAACAACAGTTACTAGGTAACTCTGTCCACCAAGACTAGGACAGATGGGAATAATCACCTAGTGTTTTTGTTGCTTCCATTTTTCTTTATGTCATAGTCCGGACGTGTTCACCACAAATGATGACGCTTTCCTGATGGCTTTAACAACCATATCAGAATTGAGGTCAAAAGTCATCCGGTTAAGTTAGATTATTGAATAATATCAATCAACTACGCCTAGATTCTGAAGATGTTGGTATACATTCCATTCCATTCAGGTCCATTTCACCTGTAGCCACCAGTCTACCATGGTCCCACTAGATTTAAGAATTCAGAGCATTGGCAGACCTTTTTCTTTGCTAGTACATAACAATATTAGCTGGGACAACTTGCTCGCACATCCACTCGATACCTGTTACAACTCACCTGCCCAACCATTAAGTAGTAGGCAATTGGAAAAATTAACTTAGGTGTTTAGTACCTTGGTTACAAGGATAAGAGATTACAATCTCCGGATAAATGTAGGACATTTTATTCCGGTATAAGTAATCCCGTGATTATTTAAACCAATTCTTTTCATACCACTATCAATATGGACAACAATACCAAGATCAATAATCCTGGAGATAAAACAAGAAAATGACATATGTCCTCCTCCAAAACTATTTTTCCAAAGTTCTTCAAGAAACCCAAGACTAAAATTGCAAATAAAAGTTCATAAAACCAAACACATGATTCAAATTATACCCGGTAAATCACATTCCCAGTCCAATAAACCAAACATCTAACAATAAAAGTACACCCACTAAATAATCTCGTTATTGTTTAATCGCCGTAATCCCCACATTGTAATCACACAAACTGTTCACAAACCAAATGACCCCTTAAGTGTCTGAATATTTCAACTCTTCAACCTCTAGTCCATCTCCTTGAGGACCTTGTTAAGATGTATTACTATTACTTCTTGGACTTTTTGTCCTGATAATCGTGGTGCGGAGCCAATTTGCACGCACCTCGACTAATTACACAGGATACCTATCACCTCCCACCAATCAAATAACCCCTCAAGTGTTTGAATCATTCAACTCTTTAACCTAGTTTGTCTCCTTGGACCTGGTTAAGATGTATCACTATTACTTCATAGATTATTATTATTTTGATAATTCTGGCATCCAGGCCAGGTTAAGTGCACCTCTACTAATTCCACAAAATATCTGTCACCTGAGTCACCTCCCTCCCACCAGCAAACGGTAACAGGTAACTCTGTGCACAAATGACAAAACAGATAGAAGAAATATTCTGTCTGTACTGGAAATTGAACCTGAAACTGCTCAACCCAGTTCATTTACATGCTATTACTACTTAGAATTCGGTTGCTTGATATATACAAGGAATGATTTCCGGCAGCAGATGCAACAAGGCAAAAGGAGGGCACAAAAGACAGAGAAATTACCTGATACTAAGTGTTGCAGCAAAAGGGCTCGACGGTATAGTGATGAGACGGCGGTGACGGCGGTGGCGGTGGCGGCGGCGGTGACGGTGACGGCGACGGCGAAACTGATGAATAGTGCAGCGCGATGATAACCTCTCCTTAATATGAATTGATGTGTAAATATTTAGGGGATTTATAAAATTAATACTAGTAAAAAATTTACCTCATTCAATTTTAAATTATTTTTATACTATTAAAATTATTCGTGTCTCGCGCGAGAATTTAATATCACAAAATTTATAAAATAATACTTAAAATTTATTAGTCATTAAAACTAAAACATTATATTATCTTAGATACAAGATTACGTAGTAACGAACATTAATAATGTAAAGGAAAATGATAATTATAATATCTTATCATTTAGCATTCAATCAATCGTCTTTAATTTGTTTTTATAATTTATCCTTTTGCTTCCAGAAAAGTGTTACTATTTGATTTTTTTGGGCAATCAAATGAACATCAACATGAGATGTTAAATTTTCTAATAAATAAATAATAGTTGGTGAAGGGATAAATAATTTTTAAAAAACTGAACAAATATTCTAATTTTAACATGTAGAAAGTTCAGCCTTGCCTTTCGCTTTACATATATCATTTTAAAGTCCCCCATTTAAATGTATCATAAAAAATATTAAAATAGAAAATTAAAGGGAGAATGTAGGGGGAAATATTACACAAAACAATTCAGTTTGTTTGGGTGCTTTTTAAAAATCATCACACCAAAGTGATGGAGTTCAATTTGAAACTACACTTCTATTTCAACCGCAATGTTGAGAAACACATATGTTACTTCAAGAAAAGTATTTACAACTTGCAATAAACTTGAAAATTTATTCATACTTCATATTGAATATGATTAATTAATTTATTGTGTATTTATCTATGTCTCTGGGATTAAAAGAGACTTCAGTCTAGTCATATTCCTCTATAGGTCATCCGACACAACATCCTTGAAGCCATGTCAAAAGTTTATTAATTCTTGTCTTGTTTTCCTGGTTCACTTTGCACATCAAGGTACGATAAGGTTTTAAAGATTTTTATGTCCTTACAATAGCATATCAAATTTGAATTTCGTCTTCAATAGATGGTAGTATAGATCTTTAAGGGATTTTTTTTATTATACCTTCAACAATTTCAATAGGAAAAACTTACGTGAATAGTCAATTAACGTGTGTTATTTAATTTGTACTAACAAATACTTATAACAGTAACTTTGCAGAAATATAAATAACAAAGTTTAAAGTATGTACTAAAAAACAACAATTAATAACATAAACACAAATTAATGACTATAAAAAAAATATCATGATCTCTAATAATAGAATGAAACAAAAAGAAAAATATCGAGCTCACTGAATGCACAGTATCCCCTTAAGAAAATTATTCTCCTCTAGTATCCGAGATTTAAAGGATTAAATCCTCTCAGGATAAAACAATTTTATTCACTAGTGTATTGAACAAAAACAATGTTGTCAGTGAGCTACTCAACAAGAGCAATGTACACAAATATTTAATTGTGCAAAAGAAGAAGAAGAAGTTTAGAATTTTCGTTGTTTTAAAATGAGTGGAAATCACTCTATTTATAAAACAACAAAGGATAATGTGAACAAATGCTTATTGTTCATTATCGGAAAGGTCACAACTTTTCATAAAAATCGCAATTTTTCATAAAAGTCGCACCTCTTCATAAAATTCACAACTCTTCATAAAAGTCACAACTTTTCATATAAGTCACAACTTTTCATAAAAGTCACAACTCTTCATATCTCATTCAAAACTTTAATAAATGACATTGACCTTCAATCTATATTGTACCATCCCTAGACAAAAAAAATAATTCACTCAAATCACCAAAGGTAAAGTAAGATTATCGAGAAACGGTAGAATAATGCATGCAAAAATGCAAGTATACATAGAATTAAAGGGGAAGCATTCAGAATTCCAAATTTAAAAAGAAAATTGTCAAGGTATAATTGTTATATATTTATTTGAGCCAACTAACTCACATAGTTTGGCTCAATACTTCATTCTGGTACCAATTGGTTAAACTTAAGTTTGGCCTGGTATTCCTATCTGATGATCAGTTGCTTAAGTTCAAAGGGGGTGATATTTATACATATGGAAGATTTGGTGGAGGCTTAATTTGTAAGACGGTGGTGCCGGTTGTGAAGGTTTTTGAGAGGAGAGGAAGACTAGTTTTGAAAATAAATAAATTAAAAGTGAATCCTAATTTGTGGTGGTGCCAGGCAAGCGGGCCTAGGGTTCTCTTTTATATATGATATATGATATACTATAGGATTATATAGTACTATATTAAATATATATTTTTGGGCCTTAAATATTTTGGGCTGGGGTGGGGGTGAGGGGGTGGGATTCACTTAGTTCTTGCCAAATACCATCTGCACTTTGTTCTCTCCGCCTGAATTCGTTTTTTCTTTATTATAACAAACCAACTTTTCACCTATTCTGTGTGCATATATATATATATTTGATTCCTCATCTTCCTCATAATTATACTGCATTTTCTCTCCATTTGTTTGAATCAAGAATCCATTTTTCTTCGTGGGGTTTTCTAGATGGCTGCTATTATACAAGGAATTGGTGCTGCTACTGCACTAACCTCAGCCAATTCTTTGGACACCAAGAAGTCATTTTTCTCCAATTCTCGCAGATCTTTGTCAGGTTTGTTGCAAAGTTTGAATCTTTAGCTAGTATTTGAAATGGGTTTTTGTTAGTATTGCTTAATTTTTTGTCTTTTGTTCATTTTGGTTCTGTTTTCTGATTCTGGGTTTATCTGATCTTTGTGTCTTTTGAGTTATTTTTGATCTGTTTCAAGTATTATTTGGTCCATTGAAAGAATTTTGTATATTCCATTTAGTCAAAATTTCAATCATTTGATGGAATTTTATGGTTTGGTTTTGATGCATGTTGTTGTGTATTTGGTGCAGAGAGGAAAGGAAGGAGTTTTGTGGTTAGATCTGATGGGCGTTTGAGCTATGGTTTGAATGGACGTGGAGGAAGAGCTGAACAATTAATTACTAATGCTGTTGCTGTTAGTATTCTGTACTCTCTGATTATGATTGTGTGTTTATGTATGCATATACTCTCTTTGGTTCAATTTGTTTGTCTAGTTTTGACTTGACACGGAGTTTAAGAAATGAAAGAACACATTTTGAATCTTGTGGTGTTAAATTAAAGATGTGTAAAATGTAACAAAATGTTCTTTTCAAGTTGTGGTGTTAAACATGTCATGTGGAAAGTTAGAACTTAGAATTGCAAAAAAAGAAAAGAGGCCTTCTTTTTTAAAACGGACAAAAAAGAAAAGTAAGACAAACAAATTGATACGGAGGGAATATATGTTATTGTTTTGGACTTTGAGATTTGATGTTGCATGTAATTCTTTTACAGGCAAAAGAAGATACTGCTGCAGCTTCTACTTCATCCAAGCCAGGGTATATTTGCTTCTCTTTTGAGTTGTAGATGGATACAGTGCAAGCATATTTTTAAAGTTCAAATTGCTTCCTTGTAGTTGCCACTTCATTTTTGTCTCCTAATGTTTGTCGTCTAGGTCTCTTATCATCACTTGTTTTGTGAAACTTCATGTCCAAGGTGTAGTTTGTCAGCTGATTAGATTAGTTTTTTTTTTTCAAAAAAAGGATAATCTTGGCTGACTAGGGAAATGTTTGACAATCTTGGCTTGAAAATGAGCTTGATTGGTAGGATTATGATTTAGTGGAAGCTGATAATCTCGATGGTGTTGTTAAAGGGAATAGAAAAAACAATAGCATTTGCTGTTTTGCTTCAGATGATGTCAGTTCATCCTGTGATGAACATGTCTAATTTTCCTCTTTGTTCCGCATTGTGATAGTGGAAACAAAGTAAGGAGAATGATGGTGGGAGTGATATGATTTTTGTATTTGGATTAGTACGGGGGATATAAAAATAAAAATAAAGGGAGGACTACATGATGAATAAAAGCTCAACCTCTGTTTCCAACCAAAAGCAGGCATACATAGAGAGGAAAAGCATACTTTTGAGTGAATCTTCTGTTTCAGCCAAGCAAGTCTCCCATGGACTTTTAAGAAAAGAGTTAGTAAGGGTATTAGTTGTGTCTATCTCTCTTTTTTTCTTGTGGTACTTCCATTTTTTCATTTACTATTTGCTCCAAATTTATAAGGTTGTTATTTGCCATGAATTTTTTTATAAGTATTTTATTGAAGTTATTTCCAACTCTAAGAGATTGACTATCAAAAGAAAAAATAAACCTAAGATGTCGCTGAAACTATACAATTATTACAAAGATCAATTCGTATTTCTAGCTTGCAAGGAACTAATGAAATCTTAGATTGTGTCCTTATCATTTATTTAATTTCATGTACGCCAAAAAGCTACCAAAGAGGCACACAACTGTATTGAATTCTCAGAATGTATTCTACCTTGTACTCCATTTTACTGCTTTCTGTTTGGAACTTCATGTGACTCACAAACAAAAAGAAGAGAAAGAGTACCACTATAGGATCCCAAAGAGAAACAACAGAGAGATCAGCATGAAATGTGTCTCTCTCTTTTGAGATCTCATCAGTTCCTATTTGTTATTGATAGACAAATTCTCTTCAACTTTATATTGATTCACTGGGGCCCTTGCTAATAGTGTTTGTTAACCCTAGTTTAATTTTAAACCTTACAAAGAAATCATAACTTTGCATTTGAATCGTGGCAGTTAATATAACACAATTATGTGATAGTTGGGGTGAGAACTAAAATTCAGTTTTACAGAAAACACCGAGTTGAACCTAAGGTTTGTATTTGCAAATCTATAGTTAGTATTCCATAAGTGTATAACAGAGGAGATGTTATCCGAAGTGGATGCACTTTTTGTTGTCAATTCTTTTCCTTGCCTTTTAACGTCCTTGTACTCCCGTCAAGCTGTCTCCATAGGAGTTCTTCAAAAGGGAGGTTACATCCTTTATAGGAAATTTGGCTTCCTTTCCTGCTTCAAACTCTCTGAGACTTTGATTTTGCTTTCTGATTTCTTGGGTTCTAAGGTTCTAATTACATGACACAGTGCGGCCACCAGAAGCTAGTAAAGAGGTCCCTTATTCATTCTCTCTTCCTAATGCATAAGATTAATGTTCTGGAATTTGAGATATTTCTGTTACTCAAGGACCAAAGAGCTTGTCAAGTTTTGATTGTGGTCATAACCAACATTATCTTTGGATGTATTTGAGTCATCTGTGCTTCCTTGATGGGGTATTCCTAATTATTGGGGGATAGATTTTGTCCGTGGTTTTAAAAGAATTTTTGTAATGGTGCTTGCTTAATCATTAAACATACATCATTGAATCATCCTCTATTGGCTGGTTGGTTATGAACTCTATTCTCATTTTTTTTTTAATTGCTTATCGTTGTGTGAACTATACCAATTACTGCCCAATTGCTTGTTACCTGATTGTTCTTTATCAGGATTTCTTGTTAATTGATCACACCACTTATGTGTTTGAATGTACATCTTTAGGCATGAACTATTGCTCTTTGAGGCCCTCCGCGAAGGTCTTGAGGAAGAGATGGACAGAGATCCCACTGTTTGTGTAATGGGTGAAGATGTCGGTCATTATGGAGGTTCGTACAAGGTGACTAAAGGCCTTGCCCCAAAATATGGTGATCTCAGGGTTCTTGACACTCCCATTGCTGAGAACTCTTTCACTGGTATGGGCATTGGAGCTGCAATGACCGGTTTGCGTCCAGTTATTGAGGGAATGAACATGGGATTTCTTCTTCTAGCCTTTAATCAGATATCTAACAACTGTGGTATGCTCCACTACACATCTGGTGGCCAGTTTAAGATACCAGTCGTCATCCGAGGTCCTGGTGGAGTTGGTCGACAGCTTGGAGCAGAGCACTCTCAACGCCTTGAGTCATATTTCCAGTCAATTCCTGGAATCCAGATGGTTGCCTGTTCAACCCCCTACAACGCCAAGGGCTTGATGAAGGCCGCTATCAGAAGTGATAACCCTGTGATTCTGTTTGAGCATGTTTTGCTCTACAACCTCAAAGAGAGAATTCCAGTCGAAGAGTATGTGTTGAATCTTGAAGAAGCAGAGATGGTACGACCTGGTGAGCATGTTACCATTCTAACTTATTCCAGGATGAGGTATCATGTAATGCAAGCTGCTAAGACACTTGTGAACAAGGGTTATGATCCCGAGGTCATTGATATCAGGTCACTGAAACCATTTGACCTTCACACCATCGGGAATTCAGTGAAGAAGACTCATCGTGTCCTCATTGTCGAGGAATGTATGCGTACAGGAGGTATTGGTGCCAGCTTGACAGCTGCTATAACCGAGAACTTCCATGACTATCTCGATGCCCCAATCATATGTCTGTCCTCACAGGATGTGCCAACGCCATATGCTGGGACGTTAGAGAACTGGACCGTTGTCCAACCTCCCCAGATTGTTACTGCAGTAGAACAGCTCTGCCAGTGATTGTTACTAGACATTTTAGTTTTTGGAACTTACAAATTCTAGTTAAGGTGAGATGATTGGTCCATTGTTGTCTATCTGCACCAAAATAGTATTTGGATTTTTAATGTTTTGTTAAGGTAACAAGACTTCATGGGAACATTATCATTGTTTTGTCTCATTAAAGTTTAGCTCTATTTTATAAATTAAAGCTGGAGTTGTCTTGCATTTAAATATCATATGACAGGATGTGGTTTCCAGTTTTGTTTTGGTTGTGGCATTATGGTGTTATATATATATATTGATTATTTAATACTCTTAATAAACCAAGAGTTTGATGAGTCTCAACTCCGATATCATGATAAGAAATGAACATTAATTTTATATCACTGATGGTGAAAAAGTTGTCATTTCTAAAAATTCTTGAGATGACCTCATAAGTATGTTGATATGTTCTTCAAGATGGGTCCATCCCTTGCAAAGTTCATCCAAATCAAATCAAAGAAATTGACAAAGATATAAAAAAATCTCCATATTTATATATACTTTAGTGAGATATCTCAATCCTTTATGATACACATAGAATATATATCATATAGAGATAGTGTATCATAGAATTTGCGCTAATATTGATATTTTTTATAGGGAACTTTCACATATAGCCACTCAAAAATAGCTTAATTACGCTCCATAACTATAGTTTGCTAATTACGATTCGTAGCTACATGTTATAGGAAGGAGAGTGGTGAGATTGAGAGAGGGAGGAGACGAGCTAGGGCAGAGAGTGAGAGAGATAAATTGTATATGTATATCGGTTAGATAATTATATATATGTAACTGGTATACATATGTATTTGTATATGAGGTGAGCGAGATTGGGAGAGGGAGGAGAGGCGAGCGAGAGAGGGCAATAATTTGTATAATTCGCGGGTACGTTTGTATAATTCACGTGTGTTTGTATAATTGAATAATACAGAGTCTGGAATTATACAAATATGCTAAAACTTGAAATAACAAATTGATACAAACATAAACATATGAGCTTTAAGCAGTTATACAAATTGTATTACACAAATTACATTATATAAATTATATTATACAAAATCCGAAAACCACACGTTTATACAAACTTTAATAAGTTATACAAAAAAAGATTGAATGTATATGGTGATAAAACTGAAAAACCAAAGGAAATCATTGTCATATACAAATACAAAGCATCGTATACAAATCAAACGAAAAATTGTTAGCTGCAAATTATACAAATGTGGCTAATTATACAAACTCGAATTCAGCCCACGTAATTAATGATTAATGTTAGTTGCGAGTGGTAATTATAGCAAACTATTGCTATGATGACTAATTAAGTAATATTAAGTTTTGCTTAACCGCGTAATTTTTCTATTATATTAGTTTTAGCATGTTAATTTTTGTAAAAATAAATTCATATTTTAGATATAAGTTTTGTTTTCATTTGCAAAACACAATTTTTAAAAAATATATATTTATCACTAATTTAGTTTTTAGTAAATAAGCAAATGAATTTTAGTATTTTTCTTAATTATTTCTTACTCATATAATCTAGATATTTTTTTTATTAATCTAAAAATAGTTAATTCGTATTTTATTTTTGTAATTTTTTTTTCAGAAAAATAAAATAAATTCCCACCAGCCATCCTTTACTTTATCTCAAAGTTTCCCTCCTTTATTTCCCGCCAAACACCAGAATAACCTTCTAAATCTCGACGAGAGAGAGCAAAAAACCAGAAAATGGAGAAATCCGGCGGTGGCGGCGGCGGTTCAGCGCCTACCGGGTGCTACAAGTGCGGTCGTCCCGGTCACTGGTCAAGAGATTGTCCGTCCAATCCAAGCAGTTCAGACAAATCTAATCCTAATACGACGAAGTATGCTTCAAAGACCGGATCTGACGCCGGCGATGGCTCTGTTGCTGGTGCTGGTGCCGGTGCTGGAGCTTCTGCTTCTAAACCGAAGAAAGTCCCGAGGTCAATGCCTAAGCTAACACCGGATATCCTTCTCTCTGATAAAGGACTTGGATACGTTCTCCGTCATTTTCCTCGTGGTTTCAAATATCGTGGTCGCGGTCATGAGGTACTTTGTGCTTTCAAATAAGTTACTGCATCCGCTGTCTCTGAGACTAGATCTTTTTATACTCTTCCTATAATTTTGTTCCTTTTTGTTGTATTTATTTTGCATTTGTGTTGTTAAACTGCAAGTAGATGATATTCCTTTTTATGACTGATAGTGAATCCATGTTCTTCAACTAAATTCTGCAAGTCTTGTATCAGAGTGTCCATTCTCTCTTGATGCATTTGGTGAGTAGTGGAGAATCTGTTTTCACCCATCCTCTATTGTAGCCTCTGTTAACACACCATTTGAATCCATAGAGTAAAGCTTATGCTTCAGTCATGTTACTAGTACCTTGACCCAAGTTCATTGAGTAAGCAAAAATAATGGTGCCTTGGTTGTCTCTGATTATTCCTCCACTGCCACATCTTCCCCTAATGCAACTTCATCACTGATCACTGTTGAGCTTTATGGAAATCTCAGGAGGTTTGAGCCATGTGACCACGATAGTAGCTCTTTCGTGGATATCTGCATCAAACACCTGACATAGGCTATTCCAGTTTTCACCTATCCTTGCTTTACCAAAGTTCTTCTGTGTAACCTGCAAGATTGTATAAACAATGTTAGTTTTGGTTCTGTACATTGAATGCCTTTCACCTCAAATTTGTTGTTGCACGTTGGCTCCATAGTTCCCAATGAATTATAAGCTTTAGTTGTAAAAGCTGCAACGAGATTTTTAGTCTTCAAGTTCCACCAGTTGAGCAATAGCATTTTAAGAGAGTTGTGTCTGTGTCCTATTCCCAGAGGTCATGCAAAAACATTCCAAATTTTCTTAGCAAGCTGAACTGGTGCTGAATTTCCCTGTAGAAGTTCCAGTCCAGATAGCAAGATCATCCTTGTTGCTGTTCAGATTGATACTCAAGCTTCTGATCCTATTCTTATATTCTGTGGACAGTTGATATTGCAGAGCATCCCAGTGCCAAATTCCATTCTTAAACACCGAATTGAGCTTTATTTGACTTTGTTCACTACCATTAGGGAGCAGATGATATAAGAGGGTCCAAGCTAGACCAATTATCAAACCAGAAGGACACATCCCCTTTCCCTAGTTTCCAATAAATAAATTTCTCAGCATTGTGTTTGATCCCACAAAGATATTTCCAGTATCGAGAGTTTCCTTTAATCCATTGGACATCAAGAGGATGTTGATTATTCCAGTATTTTGTTTTCATGAAATCACTCGAAAGAGATTTACAGTTTTTGAGCTTCCACCACTGTTCGAATTAAATAGCAATGCAAATGTCTTCAATCCAATGGTGCTTGTTACCAGTTTCGTTGCCAGACCAAAAGAACCCAGCTAAGTTTTTTTCAATAAATTCCAAAGTCAATTTTGGAGGGTCAACAACACTAAGAAGATGAATAGGTAGAGCTAAGAGGACATGTCTGATAAAGATTGCTCTACTACCAGGTGATAAAAGTCTAGAGTGCCGACCTCTAATTCCACTAGTGACGTTTTTGACAATGTCATTGTAGTAAGCCACTTTTTTCCTCTCAGTAACCAAGGGACAGCCAAGGTAGTATTAATTATATTTGCGTTGAAACATTTTGTGGCAGTAAGTAAACTTGTTTTCTCTGTATTACTTGTAAGTTGAAAAGAGAAGTACACAATCATTCATCTTGTGCCTCTTTAAGATGGTAAGTTTGATTGCTTGCATGAAGATGGTGATTGTTATAATGCTTAAGTCCATCATTTTGGTTAAGGATACACACTCCTTTTAGTTTTACTCTTGCTTTAAAATGAACAATTTTGGAAGCGTATGTACTTCTACTAGTGGTACTCCAGCATCAGAGTGATTTGTTTATAATGCAATCTTACCTGGGTGCAGGTTACTGATTTGGGTCACCTACTTGGCTTATATGCTGAATGGCATGCGGGTTTGCTTCCTTATTACTCATTTGATCAGTTCATACATAAGGTGGAAAAGCTTGGCGGCTCAAAAAGAGTCAAGGTAACTGGTTTCACTTCCCCAGCTTTGATATTCCAATTAAGTTAGATATACTTGTCATGAAATGTGTGCTATCTTTCAATTTAAAAATATTATTTCTTGGCTATCACTAGAGCTAAGTTCCAGCATGATTAAATGGAATATATGGAGAAGGCTCTTGGAAAATGGAGACCCTTTAAACATGTCTAAACAAAATACCCAGTCTTAAAAATAAAATACCGACAATGATCTTTAACCCTAAGTCAACGAGATGCTAGATCTATTTTGCTGTACTTTTATGATGTCTTGAGAAGTAGAATGTATCTGCATCTATTAAATTTGACAATATCTGTAATAGCTCATTACTTACTCATCTTCATCTTCTCTGTCATATAAGAACTGGGAGGTAATTACTGTTTTAGGTGGACAATCCTAAAAATAACTGCTATTTGTTGTAGCTTTGTGCATATACAAACTTCAATTGCTTAACTTGAATCTCTTTGGTATAATTTACAAAAGATCTCATTATAGTACATTTGAGTCACAAGGCCATCAGGTAAGACTCATTTTTTCCTGTTTGGCAACTCTCTTTACATGCTTAATGGTGGTAAGTTTGTTATCATGGCACTTTATAGGGTGTTCATCTCCTTTGCGCTAGTGGCTTCTTGTGCCATATACTATCTGTTTTGGTATCAGACCATGACAAGCGATGTATCAACAACATTTTTGAAGTAATAATTGGATAATGTCCAATGCCATCCTTCTATCCCTGAAAAAATCACTTCATATCACTTAAAAGTCCTCCGATGTTTATGGTCTCGTGTTATCCTTGCAAGGCCTCCTTGAGACATAGTCATGCCATTTTGGGGTATATCTTGCTTAGCAAATCATTCAGCTGCATCCTACAGCCTGTAAGAAAAAATAGAACATTATAACTCTTTAGACACTATGCAAGATAAAAGCAGAATAAATAGGGGCCACAATTTATGTTTATGAGTATTATGTGCAAAATCATCCTTTAGGATTTCTTTGCAAATTGATTGCCATAAGAACTGAACCTAGGCATTCTGTTGAGGAAAGCCTGTTACATGATCTTAATATTCAATCAACACAGATTTCATAGCTGACTTTTAACCAGATATGTCTCTCTCCATTTCCTGCAACAGGTCATCTTCCCCAATATATGATGATTGAAAGATTGTTTATTGTGTGACCTTCACTGAACACGTAAAACAAATATGAGTGTTAAAGATTTAATGTTTTAATTATCAAGCTTACTAGGGTTTCTTTTTCTTTGAAAACAGTTATGCATGAAAGGACTACGAGACAGGGTTGCTGATGGGGTGGATCCTGCAAAGCTGTATGAGCCACAAGTACAAGAACAAGAAATAAATCAACAGGGTACATCTCCATCAGTTCCTATTCTTTAAGTATTCTTATTTCTAATCTCAAATTACTTCCAGCTTGAGAAAGCAGCAATATATGACTACCAACGACTAATGAATTTCTGATAAAATGCTGAACTTCCATTGAAATTTTTTCTATCACTCTTTGCTTTTGTATCACAATGCATATATAAAGTTTGAAAGTACGTCGATTTCAGTATTTTAGATACCTAACTTTAATATCTTAAATACTGGTTAAGTATTAGAATAATGGTTTGGGTATTTCAAGTGAAATAATGGTTTCTATTCACAAACTTTCAACTTTTACAAACATTATCCAAGTCAAGTTATGTCCAAACACAACCTCAACTTCAAAGTACTCTTTTCCAACTTTAACTTCTGAATACTCTTTTTCAACTTCATCCAAAATTCTAAATATTGTCAAAATGGCTACCTGCTTAAATCAGGAAAAAGAAATGTAGCTGTCTGGTAATTTTAAGAGATATTTAATTAACATATATCAAATGTGAATTCTAATTCTTTCATTGCAGAGTGCTTCATTTTACTTTAACTCTCTTAAGTTTCAATTGTAGTAGTTCTATGTATTAATCCTCATCTATTACACTACATAATTCCTCTTCTCTGTTGTTTTCTTGGGGTAAAGGCCTATTAAAAATCTTACAGGCTTGTACTCAGTTGTCTTTCATGACATGTGTCTATGATCTGTTAATTATGTAGGATTGCATACCATTTGGGATTGAAACATTTAGGCTAAAAGTTGAACTTGATAATTAAGAGCTGTCTTGTTAAATATCACTAACAAATTGTTATTTAGGGTATACAGTTTTAAGGCCAGCTTGGGATTCTAATTTTTAAAATTCAACGTCTAATGAACGCATATATTACCCCCTTCCTTCTCTTTAAGCCTATGTTGCTTGCACTCTTCAAAAATGTCGACGGATGCATGTCGTATCCTCCAAAAGTAGTGCATTTTTGAAGGATCTGACAGAGGTGCAACAATATTTTTGTAGAGTCTGAGCAACATAGCTTTAAACATTGAAGAACTACTTTGATGAACAAGTACCGTCATTGATCATGTAGAGTTCGAGAAGATACGTATGTTTGTCTTCAAAACTAAGTACTATTTTTTCTACAGAATGTGACATGTCAATTTATGCTGGTAGTCATTTGCAATCTTGATGTTCACTTTCAAGTGCACTTTTTATTGGTTCTGTGAATAGCTAAGGAGAAATCATGATATGTGTCATCCATAAACAAAATTTGCTTTTCTACTTATGAATGCTTGGATTTGAAATCAGAAATTACATCTCTGCTGTATTTGCATGCAGAATTCAAGGACTCAGAACCAACTGATTATCCAGAAGATACAACGCAAAATCCAAATCCTAAAGATGATCAAGAAATCATGCTTAATGATATGTGGGAGAAGGCAATTGAGGTAACCATAAGTCCATAATGAAACTTCCAACAGATTTATGTGTCAGTGTTTGTCTTATTTCCAAAAATAAATATTAAGTGTTAACTTTGTCTGGCATATTTAACCCCAAATTTTACATCTTATAAGTGATCATTATTCCCTACTAGGAAGCATACAATAGTAGTATTATGCTTCCTTTCATTTTGTAAACTGCATTGCTTAGGTCACAACTACTTGCAAAGTTGTTACCTTGTGTTTGGATCACCAATTTATTATCTGTCACCCCCCAAAAAAAGGAAATAAAAATAAAATATTCTTGAAATATTTTGAGAGAATGAAACAGTTGACAAATGTGCATTTGATGTGCTTGGGCTACATCTACTCCAAGTTAACACAATTTGAACTACACATTGGAGAGTGTACACTTGTGCTTTGAAAGTGATGCCTAAGTAATTAGGTCAGATTTCTATGATCCCGAAAACTTCTACCAGGATCATATCAATCCCCTTGGAACTATATGGGATAAAATTCCCATCTTAACACCCAAAATAAGATGCAGCAGCCCTTTATGTTGAATCACCCCTGCTCTAGTAAACTAACCCTATTCCTTGTCTATTTATTTTCCTTGTTCCCTTGTTATGAAATTATATGCAGTTGGATACAACGTATGCTTCCACAATAGTACACCTGGAATGTGAGTTGCATATGCTGAGACCAAAATCAACCCAGCCCTTGGAACAATTTACCCGCCCTAGTTAGCGTCTCCATGTGCCATCAGAGGAATTGTCATATAGATCGCTAAAGGGTAGTGCAACAGAATAGGGGATTCAATCAATTCATTGTAATATATTTCTTACGTATACCAATCTCAAGCTATCTGAACACCAGAGAGTAGATTATGGTTATTCCTCTAGCTAGCTTAAGGAAAATATCAAGCTTGATTCGCAGAAACCAGGAAATCACTTGCTCTTCAAGGTGTATCCAAGGGAGTGCTCCTCGAATTTGAAGTTTTTTTACTCGTTGAAGCTTGAGGAGAATAGCTTCTTGGATATATTTCTTGGAGAAGTTTGTTAGGATGATTGCTATTTCAGAAACATTTCTTGAAAACAATTTTTGTTAGGATGATTGCTATTTCAGAAACATTTTTGATACACTTATTGTGTTTGAATTAATATTTAAGAACTGAAAACTATTAAAGAACTTCCAATCATACTCTCATATGAAGAGAACTTGCTTGATGAATGGATCCCATAGTTACCTATTTGGCCAGTGACTACTATCCTTGTGTAACTTTTAGTTGCGTGTGCCACACTGGTAAGATTTGACACAAACATCAGTTACAAGTTACAACCTATTATTACTCGCTGACATCCTTTACTTGACTACTGCAGCAGATATTTTACGTTTTAACCATATCATTTTGTGTATTTCCCAGGAGCCATCTCAACCATCCAATCAAAATATTGTTGCTGCTGATGCATCTTCTGGAGAGAAAGATACAGTAAATCAGGCTCCAGATAATGTCGCAAAAAGTTCTGGGGTTATTAACATTTCGGAAGAACAAAGAGCTCGGATGGAGGCTAATAAGTTGAAGGCATTGCAGAGAGCTGCTGCTCGAACTACTCATATCAAGTCTACGTAGTTTTTACGTAGAGCTCCATAGAAGTTCCTAACTTATTACTAATTTACTATATCCTTATTGTAAATTGTTCACGAGGTTTTTTTTCCTTCATTAAATGCTGAAAATTGCCTTTATCTTGAATGTTAATACTCAAGAGATTGGTCTAAATTCTAAATCATTATTTTGCTCTTGATATTATGTTTTGTTATGCTTTCCATATTATGTGCTATGACTTAGTTGCTCTGTCCTATTTATGTGGTATTTGCCTTTTCAACTATTTTGTTATTTGCTACTTGAACCAAGGGTTTTTCAACAGCTTCTTTGTCTCGGTGAGGTAGGAATAAGGTATGTGTACACTTTTACTATCATAGGCGACACGTTAAAAGGGTTAACACGAACAATAGACACTCGAAGCTAGGTGATACACAAACATATAACAGACCTCGAGTGAGCACATGAATTCGACACAATATAAAACTCACGTTAGGAATATGCTAGCCATTCAAGGTTGATGATATGAAATGAACAACTTGAGTCCTAACTTTCATATCATTAGGAAAATACTCGAACAAGGAGGGTTTTGCTTTAGACACATGTCTCTGAAATAAGAGAAGGTTGATTTTTAGTTAAGTGACGTTGTGAGTGGTTTACGTATTATCTGGATGTCATTTCCTATAAAGAAGTCGACCACGTGACTCGACAAAGTCTCGTGCTATTTGAATGTCGTTTTCTAGCTCTACTATCTATGAATTATTTTATAGCGGTATCGTTACGATGCTTGCTCCGAATAGAAGCAAGACAACTTTTCTTTCAAATATCGAAATCGACACATGACTCGACAATACAAAAATAGTAATTCTATAAATGACATACCAAATTATAACTTATGCCATCAATTATATACTCCTTTTGGTTCGACAGTATAAATTTTGTTAAATTAAGTTATAACTAAATTTACTTTTTTTTATAATTTATTTTAATTTTCATATTTAAATAGTATCCTATAAAACATGAATTTTTTTGGTAATTTTTTTTAAACATCTATATCCCAAAAATAATTCCAACATTTATATTAGTACTAAATTCAACCAATGAGACATGCAAATAAAATTACAATCTACCCCCAATAGTCTTCCAAACCTCAACTTTTCGCCATCCCCGTAAAGTCCCTCTTTGTTCTGTATATCGTCTCGCTGTCTCTCACCGTCGCCGTAATAATCATCGTCGCCGACGCCGCCGGCGTCGCTCTATCATCCACCCACTCGATCTCGAAGGTTCGACGGTTAACCCTATCTTCATCCCCCAATAATCCACTTGATTTTTCGTTGATTCTTCACAACTTGTGCAATTTTTATCGGTACTGAAATTAGGGGAATTCCAGTGATTTTTGCAGGAATTTTGAAATTCAAAATGTAATGGAATGTTTTATATAGGTATTTGGATTAAGCTTTCTTCAGTTCCTCTCTATGGAAGTGGCTTTTTCTTCCTATATTCAAAATTGTTTTTAAAAAAAATAATTAATTAGGGCTTTTTATGCCCTCATTGAATTTGATTAAGAAAGCTATGTTTTTGTTGTGTTTTTTAGTTCATTTAGGGGTAAGGTTTGCCTGCACACTACTCTGCTCAGACCCACTTGGGTGATTACAGTGAGTACGTTGTTGTTGTTATTATAAGTTCATGTATTAAGTCTGATATTTTTTTCATCTTTCATATGGTTATCATAGTTTTAATTAGCTGAGCTTGTTTTTGCTTGTACCTTTTTCCCCTCTGGCTCAAGAATTTCCCTGTTTTTCTTTGGATATATTGTTGTTGTAAGGTCATGATCAGAGGATTGATCATTGACTATTTCTACTCTAGCTGTTGACTTGCCACAATATTCATAGTTTACCTGGGTTTTGGAACGGCTGTACTTTGGAAGCTCACATTGGCTGAGTTGTTTAAATTAGTTGAACTGTTGTGTCCAGCTTGAAACTTGAGGTGATATTGGGGCTTGATCAAGCTTCTGCACCAATGTTTGGGCTTTACTGAAGCTCAGCTTTAGAGAGTTCCTTAGGGGCCTCTTGCTTGAGTATACACCTGGTCGATTAATTGATTATACCATCTTACTTCTTGGATTTGGTGAATGTAAATGATCATCAATTATGGTTAATGTAATCGTTGTTCAAACATGGCATCAGTTCCTTGGACTTTGTTTTGAACTGCATAATAATATATTTTATTTTATATCCATGTTATACACAGTGATCTAAATTTAATTTGGTTACATCTCCTGTATATCTCTTTTCCAGCTCCGGAATGGGCAACATGATCACTCACTGTCTTTTATTTGGAGTCAAGTGTAGTATTAATTGGTATTTTTTTTTGTTCTTGTTCAATTTATGCAATGTTGTCGCTCTTTTGAATTATGTGTAGAGTCTGTTTGTTTAGTGATGAAGTTAGTTGGCGTCCTGGTCACTGGGAATGTATTGCTGTTCCTGTCCTTACCCTGTTGTTCAGATACACGAGAATTGGTTTTTGTTATTCTTTTTGCTTATCAGTTGCATCATGTTGTAGCTACTGTTTTTGCGAATTTCCTCTTTCAGATTGCAATTTCTCCTGGAATCTTTTAGATAATGTGATAAACTAGACAGATTCCCTTTTAAATCTTTGGTATTATTTCAACTGTAGGTTTTACAACATTCTCGAATTTGATTGAAAAGCTAATGATGTGTGGGATTCTCAATCATTTGAATGGGTACTGATAGTCCACTTATGAAGTATACCTTATCCAGAAAGATACAAGAAAAAAAATGAATTTTCAGCAAATGTCGGGGCAGATTTCAGGGCAGGTTCCAAATCAAAGTGGCACTTCTTTGCCTGGGCTACCCCAGCAGAATGGAAATCCTTCTCCTACACAGATGCAAAATCCAAGTGTTCATCGTACTATGCCCAATATGGAGTCTGAGCTCGTGAGAGTTCGCAAATCTATTTCACGAAAGATGTAAGATATTATATTTCTTGTCTTTTTTCTTTCGATCTTAAAATCAACAAAGGAAGATATTTGTTTTTGAACTTGTGTAATTATTTTTTGATCTTGATCAACAAAGGAAGATATCATTTTTCCTTCTAAATAAAAAGGAAGATATCTTATATATCTAGGTGTCCATTAGTATTTTCTTAAGGCAATTTATTTTTTCCTTAATCCTATTAGGGAGGGATGTGGATTTGGATGGTGTAGACTCAGGCTGAGGTGAAGAGCTACTAATGACCAACTTGTTTGCATTATTTTAACAAATTTTTCTTTGATAACTAAGTCTACTTCAATGCTGAAAGAATTGTTGGTGGAGGTCATATGTGAAAATCAGAGGTTGGATACACATATTTTGCTCTTAAGTTACTCCAGTACGATTATATGAAAAGCCAAGTCTTCTGCTAGCATTGATTTTTTAGGGAGGCAAAACGGACTGTTAAATTTTCGTTTGCTGGGTCCCTTGCCATTCTCTAGCTCATGTAAAGCACCGACTCTCTTGAAAGCTGCTTCAACTAGCTATTGTTCTGTTTTGATTGGGAAAGCTTATAAAAGTATTTTTAGTTAGGAATTTTAGGAAGGACTTCAACTTCGAAATACTGGAGTACGTAGTTGATATTTAGACACAACAATAGAATATGATGAAAGAGAGTAGTTTGAGGTGTTTAGCTATTGCAAAATCTTGTGGTGGGGTTTGTAATCTGCTCTTTTATTACCAAACACTGATTGATTTTGGGAGGTTGTAACCCCTTAAGAGCTTAAGAAGTAAATCAATATTGACCTTACCTATTGTGGGGTAAGCCAACCTGGTGCATGAAATCTTCTGGTTCTGCGGAACACATACCTTTGATCCCTCTATTTCTTTTGCAAACCATCTGAAAATGTATTTCTAGCAAGTAATAAATGGCCGGCATGGTATTTTAAGAACTTGAAACTGTCCCGCACATGAGAATAAACACTTTATAAATGCACAGGGATATGGTGTGTGAACGTATAGAGCTTCTTGGGTGCTTTTGACAACTTGAATTATGTTGTTTAATGAGCTTATTGGTTCATTATTTTCAGGTTCTCTATAATGTACTCTCTGTTCAATTGGTCCAAAAAGATGCTCTTGTTTTTGCATTGTTCATGATTCTTCTTCCAAACTTCCCAATTATTTGTTAAATCTCTTTTTCATGGAATTGATTCTTCCGCATTGCTGCTGAGTTAACTGATGATAGCTGACGCGAACCTTACAAATTTTCTATTGTCCAGCTATGATTATCTCATTCGGCGGCAGCAGCAGCAGCAGCAGCAAATCCAGGAGATGCAACATCAGAGGATTGTGGATCTAGTTAAACGCCTGGAGGAAAGCTTGTTTAAGAGTGCTTCGACAAAGGTTTACTGCTGTTCCATTTTTGTTTATTATTTTGCACGACGTAAAAAATTGTGCTATCATGGGAAGTCATTTATATTCATTTTGTGAATGATGCTTCATCTTTTTCATGCTTTTAGGAGGAGTATATGGATCTATCGACTCTGGAGAACCGATTACTTTCTGTGATTAAACGCCTTCCTCGGAATAATCATAGCCAACAATTCTCCCACATAAATTCATCTGCCTCCATTGGTACAATGATACCAACTCCAGGCATGCCCCGAAGTTTGAATGCGTTCCTTATTGGGACATCATCTGTCGACAGTTCTGTGACTGCCGGAAGTACTATTACATCCTCTGCAGTTAACTCTGGAAACTTCGTGCGGACAACCAATTTCCCCTCTGGCAGTATGCATGGTGTTTCATTTATTTATGCTGATGATATTACTTTTAGGCATTATTTCTTTCCAAATAATAAGATATTTACTTCACTCTGGTGTAACAGAACTCATCCTTGCAGGCCCCTTGGCAAATGGATATCAGCAGTCTACATCCAATTTCTCAATCAATTCTGGTGGGAACAACCTGGTACCATCCATGGGTGGACAAAGAATAACAAGCCAAATGATTCCCACTCCTGGGTTTAGTAATAGTGATAAGTCCAATAATAATACCAGTGCACAATCTCACATCAATTTGGAATCATCTAATGGTGTTGCTGCCTTTTCTGGGGTTGATTCCACAACCGTGTCACAAACACTACAACAAAAGCAAAATGTTTCTGGTCAAAACAGCCGTATACTGCATACACTTGGCAGCCATATGGGTGGTGGAATCAGGTCAGGATTGCAGAATAGATCCTATGGACAGTCAACTGCGCCTCTGAATGAGGGGCTTGGAATGATTGGGAACAATTTGCAGCATTTGAATGGTCCTGCAACCTCTGAGGGTTATACATCCGCTACCATGCATGGAGACTCCCCAAAGTTGCTACCTCAACATTTTGATGAACATCAGCGACCAGAAATGCAAGGTGACTCCTCAGCACAACACATACCTTTAAGCTAATTCCTGCAATATGCTACTTACCATATTTTGATAATGTTAGAAGTATTTCATTGTTTTGATAACAGGTGATAAATATGGTATTAGCAAACTGAAACTTAAGTGTCTGAAACTTGTATACTCCTGTGTCTTCTGCAGGCACAATCATCAGTAGTCAGAGCTTGAGTGCTGTAGCCTTACAGTCCATGTCAAAAACAAACTCCCCTTTGATGAGCAATACGTCGAACTTGACTGCCTCTCAGCAGATGCCAAATGCAAAGGTTCAACCTGTCGTTCAATCGGAGAAGATGAACTTTCAGTCCCAGCATTATCTGGGAGATGCCCATTTATCTTCTAATCAGCCTCAACAATATCAACAGCAGCCTCAACAATTTCAGCATCAACATAAGTTTGCTCAACATTTATCCCAACAGAAGCTACAAAGTCAACAGCAACAACTTGTGTTAAGGAGCAGTGCTGTTGGAGCTCAGCTGCCATCTAATCCTGGTACTCAAGTAAAATCGGAGCCTGAAAATCATGATGAAGCCCTGCAAAATCAGTTTCAACAGAAAACCGTTGGAGAGCAATCTAAAGGTAATCAATTGCTTCTCTAATTTAGCCAGCATCCATCTATTCATTACTTTCTCAGTCTTCAGATCCAATGCAACAATGTTGCATCCAAACCAGCTTATTGCTGATTCTTGGTTTAAGCCATCTCTCTAACAGCGTTTATGCAGGTGCAGTATTGCAGGGTGAACGGTATCCGAAATCTCAAGATGGGTCTCAGATACCAGGTAGCTTCTTTGAACCGAATGCTCAAGAGGAATTGCGTCAGAGAACTTCCACGCAAGAGGAAGCTCAGCCCAATAATTTATCTACAGGGGGATCTTTGGCCAGTCAATCTGCTGCTAATAGAATAGTTGAAACCAATAATTCGAGCAGTGCCATGCGCAGATCTGGTAATGTTCCTCGTGAACGGCAGTATGTTAATCAGCAGAGGTGGCTGTTGTTTTTGATTCATGCGCGTCGATGTTCTGCTCCTGAAGGAAAATGCCCTGAAACCAATTGCATACATGCACAAAAACTATTGAGGCATATGGAAAGATGCAGTAAATTTGATTGCCGGTATCTTCGGTGCCCTGAAACAAAGGTTTTAATTAATCATTATAGGCAGTGCAAGAATGTAAACTGTCCCGTTTGCATTCCAGTCAAGAAATTTATGCAGACACAACATAAAGTGTTTGGTCGTCCTGGCTATATTTCTGATTTGACAAATTCCCTCAATGGTATTTGTAGAACCTATGATGCTGTTGAAACTGCTTCTAAGTTGACTGGCAACCCGAGTCCAGTGGCAGTTAAAACTCCAGAAGATTTGCAGCCTTCTCTTAAACGCATGAAGATAGAGCCATTTTCTCAACCTCATATCTTGGAAATTGAAAATTTTGTGCCTGTTTCGGCCTGTGAGTCTAATGTTTTGCAAGATACTCAGTTTGTTGAACAGAATGATGCTGTGGTAATGAAGGCTGAAGTCACTGAAGTAAAGATGGAAGCTTTTGCAAATGCTGTGCAAGTTGGTCCTGGTAGTACTGATATAGCAAAGAATAATTTGGATGATAAATACACCCAAAGGCCTGCTTGTGATTCTCTTGCATCAAGTACTCCAGGTTGTCTTGTGAAGGAGGAAAATGTTAATACTGAGAAGGACATAGATCAGTCTAAACAGGAAAATACATCAGCGCCCTCTGAAAGTACAAGTGGATCCAAATCTGGGAAGCCTAAAATAAAGGGTGTCTCGATGATGGAACTTTTTACCCCAGAGCAGGTCCGGGAACACATTAAAGGTCTGAGACAATGGATAGGCCAGGTCAGTCAAATATATTTCGGGCACGCTACATTTTGGAATTGTGCAGTTTGGTTGTTCAAGAAATTGTCATTTAAACGAGTGATTTACTTTCTTTTCTTTTTCTAGATAAGAACTTGATAACCAGTTAGTTAAAAATCCGATGTTCGGTAACCTTCCCTATGAAGGAGTTGCTTAAAAGATTAAATAGAGAACATGTTTTCAGAAATTCTATGTTCTTTTAGCATTTCTACACCTTGACCAAGTATTCTAAAGGTATGAGGCATACTGTGAAGTGAGATTTATATTTCTTTGATCTGAAATGATTCTTTCAATGTCAAGAGCGTGCGGTTGCTGTCCTAACTTCTGGTCAGATCATTCATAATTTGTTGAAAGCACTCAAGGGTGTCGCCTAGTGGTCAATGAATCTGGAATAGACCATGGAAGACCAGGGTTCAAATCCTAGCAGAAGCCAAAAAATGCTTTCTTTATTTCTCTCTAAGCCTGACGAAGTTACGTGGTACTTGTACTGGTTGGAGATAGTAGGTGCCCGGTAGGTTAGTCGAGGAGCAGGCGCCAGACAAGCTCCCCCATAACACCATTGTTATAAATATATATTTTAAAATTAATAGTTTGTTTTCCTCTAGCTGAAGTTGGAAGAAGAACAATGGGTAATTCGGGTAGTTATGTGTCTAATTATCTTTCTAGTCAGTAAGTGGCTAATAAGATCTGTCAGACCTTAGTAGTTGTCAAATGTCAAGTACTATTTCCAAGTTACTTGTTTCAAAAACAAAAGTCAAGTACTATAAGGCTTAACTAAGAGTTGCTGATGATAATGAAGTGCTATGCTATTTACAGGAAATGTACTATTTTAACTTCTTTCATGTAATCCTTCTACCATGTCATGTAGACTCAATAAAACTGTTTACCGCTCATTTCTTTTTCTATTGATCTTCAGTGCATGTAGTTTGACAAGCGGCTGATTTGTTGCTATATATGGTCTTCATTTTGGTGACATGTTTGGTTTTATTTCTAGTCTGTATGAGTAAACTTGTTCCTTTTTGTTCTGTTCTGCTTGACAGAGCAAAGCAAAAGCAGAAAAAAATCAAGCAATGGAGCATTCTATGAGTGAAAATTCTTGTCAGTTATGTGCAGTTGAAAAGCTAAATTTTGAACCTCCACCCATATATTGTACTCCATGTGGTGCTCGTATTAAACGTAATGCGATGTATTATACCATTGGAGCCGGTGATACACGACACTACTTTTGCATTCCATGTTATAATGAGGCCCGTGGAGACACCATCGTTGTTGATGGAACCAGCGTTCCAAAGGCGAGGATGGAGAAAAAGAGGAATGATGAGGAGACTGAAGAATGGGTATCTTTCTAGACTCTTTGCATTTTATTTGACAAATATAGTATCTTATTTTATTTTTATATAAGAGAGAGTTGAGGCTGAAGAAGACAGCAGTCCGTCGACGTGCCTGCTTCAACAAGGGTATTTTTGGAAGAAGCAAAAAAAAACACCTTTTTTGTTTCACTTAATTTTAAATATGTACAACTTTTCCAAAATTGCGGGACCTACTTTAGCTACACCCTTTAGTTTTAAATTCATGTCCTGTAGTTATAGTTTTATTATTTTGAATGTTATTGATATTTGTTTAAATTTTGTAACTACTTCGAGTAAAAAATTGACGGTCGATGAAGAAAAATACTTCAATTAAGGACATCCCAATGGCTTCCTTCACTTTAGGTTTTCGAGAAAAAAGAATGAGATGACTTACTACCACACACACACATATATATATATATAAAAAAATAATATTTTAGAGCAAAAATTTCAAATTATTTAATCAACACCACTTAAAATTTACCAATATTAGTAATTTTCTCGGTATTCATTTTACACTAAATATGATGATTTACTACCAAACATATATACATATATATAGCTTATTTGAGATAGAAAATTTAAAATCATTTAACTAAAACCACTTAAAAAAGTAAGTTTGTGAACAAATATCGGGCCTGTGCACAACACAGTTTTTCCTCAGTAGTTTACTGTAGAAATGGGGGTTTGGAAACTTGTATGGTTGATGCTTTTTGTCAATAACATGTTTCTTTTCTTCTAGTTTTAATTTTTATTGGTCCCGTTACATAAGTGGTTACTGCTTTGCGCAGTGGGTGCAATGTGATAAATGTGAAGCTTGGCAACATCAGATTTGTGCTTTATTTAATGGTAGAAGGAATGATGGTGGGCAAGCTGAGTATACCTGTCCCAATTGCTACATAGCAGAAGTTGAAAGAGGTGAGCGCAAGCCCTTACCACAAAGTGCTGTTCTTGTAGCAAAAGATCTGCCTCAAACAACTCTCAGCGATCACATTGAGAAACGATTAGCTAATAGTTTGAAGGAGGAACGGGAAAAAAGAGCAAAGCGTGAAGGAAAAGGTTATGATGAGGTAAGTCAATTGGCTTGACTTGTTAATGTTTTGCAGTATAAAATGATTAATGCATTGAGACTTGATTCCTCTGATAAGTAAACAACAACATCAACTACTACTGCACTCAGTTCCAAACAAGTTGGGGTTGATTATGTGAATTCCGACCGACCATGTTTGTCCATTTAAATTAATCTCAGTCCAAAATTGCATTAAATAAATAAATAAAAAAGTTATAGAAATTCTCTCTATTTATAATGACATAAATTCTATGTTGGGGCTAAAACAGTTCTAGATAGCATGCCTAAACGTTCAATAAAACCTTATCACTTTATTTTTTTGATTAGGTAAATAATTTTATTAGAAATTGGGGGTAACCCCAGTATACTTTATCACTTTATAAAAAATGACTCCTAGAAAGCATAGGATCTAAAGTACACTACTTGCATGGTTAAAACACATACCCAGCTAATTGATATCATTTATATAGATCTTTTTGTTCCATTATGCTGTATCCTTAACGAAGTTTGCGTGGATTCCAAGGAATTGGAGGCCCTTTGAGGCTACTTTTCCATGTGATTTTAGGTCTTGTTTGTCCTCCTAAACACCTTCACCCACCACAGTTTCCGACTTACTGATTGGTGCATTTGAAGGTTGATGCCTTCACCAAATTATCTCAAGCGACTGTCTCATTTCATCCTTAATAGGTGCTAATAAGTACTTCCTACACTTTCTGACGAATGTGATCACTTTTAGTCTTTTTATAATCTTGTATGGTCATACATCCATCTTAGTATTTGGAATACAGTTTTTGTGGATGTGTTGAATTTAACAATTTAACATTCAATCCATATAACATTACTGTGCTTATATAACTGTTCGACAGAACTTACCTTTTACTTTGGTAAGCATCCTTATCACATAACACTCAGTTAAAACCTCTCCATTTCAACCATGGAGGGTAGTTGTATTATATAAAAATTAATAGGCCCAGACATCCACAATCAAGGTCTGATTCTTTCTGTGGATGCTGCTTTTGTCACTTTAACCTGTATTGTTATTATAGTCCAGTTGATTAGGGCCAGTCTTCTAGAGGGAGAAATTAGAAATTAAAGTTCTAGGGTGCTGATATGCAGCTATAAGTGTCGGAGATGTTTGTAAGTGAAAATGCATCACTCTGTAGCTCATGGAGTTTGAGCTATTATTAGTGAACAAGTCAACTGTTGTCAGCCTTTTTTCCATCAATGCTTCTTTCTCATTGGGAAAAATTATCATCTTTAGCTTTTTCTAACTTCTGTTTCTGCATTTAGTATTTGGCAGTGGTGTTAACAAGTTCACTTGTGCCTTCCTAATTTTGCTGCTACTTATATTCGTTTGCAGGTTCCTGGAGCAGAAGGACTTGTTGTAAGAATTGTGTCATCAGTGGACAAAAAGTTAGAAGTGAAACCACGGTTTCTTGAGATATTTCAGGAAGAGAACTATCCGCTGGAGTTCCCATATAAATCAAAGGTACCTTCAAGCAGAACTGAATCATGCTCATGAATGTCAATTCGGGTTTAATGATTTGAATGAATGTCACATATCTTTATCTGGCACTATGATACTGAGAATTAGTTGCAGGAGTATCTCTATAACTTTTATTTTGAAAAGGTAAGATGATTTTAAAGAAAATAAGCAACAAAGGATGTGCTGTAGCAGCCGGTACACTATTTACAGAAGAAAAAACAGCAAATCATGCCTGTTTTTATTTAATTTCCTAGTCTTTTAGGGATTGTATCACCTGCATAACTGATTCAACATTATTCACATGTTCCAATCTACACCATGAGCGAAACAAATAAATACACATTTAAACTTCATGTTAACGATAGAATCAGCAGAATCGTTGAAACATCCACTGTTTCTCTGTCCAAATAGTTCACCAAATGATGCTGGGCCCTTGATCCTATGCCTATGCTTGTTCTTCCTTTGTCCATTTCTGTTCCAGAATCTCAGCAACTCACTTGTTGAACTAGGCATGACCCAATGCTGACCAGTAATATTCCGAAAAAATCTATCACAGTTGGGTGGTAAGTTTGCAGTGCAATCCATATAGGAGGCATTTACTGCATTGAGCTAGAGGTCTTTTTTGTAGATTGTCATTAGTAAGATAAGCTTCTTTGCTCACAATTCAAGTGAACAGGTTACCTTGAGAGGAGCTTTATAATTCCAGATTTGCTTCCAAGGCCAAGGCTTTTCTAGATTCACTTCTCCCGTGAGATCTCTGTAGCAAGAAGACACTGTTAACATTCCTTTGCTGTTGAGCAACCATCTGATGGCATCTTCTGAGTCACTGAGATTTGAATGGTTGAAAAGTTCAACAGCACTGTTAGCCTCATTGTTCATTGATATTCCTTCTGGAGCTGATATTCCTTCCTATTCTCTTATTGTCTGCCAAAGAAGCTGAATTATTTGCTGCCAGTAAAAAATGAACAAATCAGGGAACTGGCTCTTCAGTTGCTCAGTTCCATTTGACTTATCCTTCCAGAAGGAGATCTTCACTTCATTGTCCACCTTGAACCCTATTTTAGACTTAAAGCAGGGTCAATGGGTTCTAATGTCTTCCTAAATTAAAACACCTAAGGCAGCTTTAACTTCTCTAGTACGCCATTGCTCCTCTGCTCCATATTTGTTCTTAATCGCACCAACCCAATGGGCATCTACTTCTGAGTACATCTCCTTAACCACTTCCTCCACAGGCTTTTATTCTGAAGTCTGAGATTATTAATCCTCAAACACCATGTGAAGTCAGAGATTCTATTTTTTTTCAAGAGAGGCATGATTCCCTCGTAAGAACATTCGATTTTACCAAATTAAATGTCCTTGTTCAGTTGTCCTTATATTATGGTCAAGAAGAATTTCCTCATTATCTTGTCAATTCTTTTCTTGAGCTTAGCAGGTTTAGAAAATAAAGGCATCACAGATGTCTGAAGTGAATCCAGCACACTGTTGACTAGTACCAGTCTCCTTCCCAATGATAGTTACTGCTTCTTTCAACTTGCTAACCTTCTTTCACATTTATGTAAAACCCCTTCCCATATACTATCGGCTCTATGCTTGGCCCCTAAAGGTAATCCAAAATAGAAGCTTTTTCTCCCATTAATAACAAGATGCCTAAGTTGATCAACCTTTGCATCACACAATTACCAATGTATCATCTGCATACAGTAATGTGAAACATCCAAGAGATTATGACTGCTATGGTTGACTTTGAAATCTCTTATCCTGCCAATTTACATATGCAACAATCAACATTCTACTATAACCTTCCATCACTAATAGGAAAAAGAAAGGAGAAATAGGATCTCCTTGTTGCAATCCTCTTTGAGCTGCAAAAGAATCTACTGGTGTCCCATTAACAAGAACAGAATAACTGACTGTGCTGATGTCAAAGAAAATCCACTTGTTCTCCATTTTACCCCAAATCCTTGTGCATGTTGATTAGGCGTTCCCTCTACTTCCATCAATCTCTCTGTATTTGGCGTTATCTCTACTTCCATCAGTAAATTAGCTCTGACCAACAAGTCTTCTTCCTGAATATTATCATTTTCCACTGCATTATCCAATTGTGCACCTTGTGGAAGGAGTTTGTTTCCTATTTCCCAGACTTCCATAGTTGCTTTTGTTCCATTCCCTCAGTCTTCCTTGCAGAAGGTTAGATGTTTTAGGGTCCATCTAGAGCTTGGTTTAGCATTGGAAACACCATAACCTCTTTATTCTTTTTGGTTAGTATGGTTTTTCAGTACTACCTAAGTACTGACTGAAATACAAATGTTACTAGTGTCAAAAAAAGTTGTAATTTTTTCGACAAGATATAGTCTGTTGTTCCGTTATACAAAGGAATCCACCAAACATTAATAAACAAATCCCTCAACTTCCAACATCAAATTTTCAAACTTGAAGTAGGTTCTGCTCCTTACTAGTCACGTCATAGAAGTTGTATAGGAGCATGTCCTTGTTTCCATATAGAATTACAAGAAAACGATTTTCTATATATGGAAAAGGCTCAAAAATACCCCAGAACTATTGAAAATTAGATGACTTATACCCTTTGTTAAGTTTTGGGATCAATTTTACCCATGCCGTCTATTTTTGGGACCACATCTACCCTTATGTCTAGCAATGAAAAAATCCAGAGCTCTCAGTGCTTGAGTTATTGTCTAATTCTATTTTTGGTCCTTGTGTTAATGAGCTGATCATATAACCTTTAATTAAATAAAATGTGCAATTTTAGTCCTTCAACCTCATTCAATGTTAACACCATTAACTTCTTATTCTGTCTATATCCCCTTCAATGGAGACTACTTTCATAGTTGTGAAAGAGATGAATTCCTTGTAGTTAACTTAGCTATGACAATATAATCAGTCAAGTCAAAGAATAAGGAAGAATCGTAATGTGCGAATAACTTTTGTGCCAAGTTCCACTGGACAGTAGCATAATTAATAACAACATTCTTAAAACAAGACTAGTTTTTACTAGTAGTTCAACTTATGTGATTTTATTTACAATCTTTACTTTAACGTTGATTTTCTTTCTTTTAGTACTAAATAGTTAAGCAGATGGTGCATCATCTGAAATAGATCTGTGTTGCAACTTACAATCTTCGGTTACTGGTTTTTACTGTTGAGAAAGACAGCTACTAATGTGATTAGTTTTGAGATAATTAGGTCTGCTTAACTGATTTGTTCTCCATGATTTCATGTCTTCGATGCAAGAAAGACGAAACTGCAAATGAGGATAAACTCTAATTAGCCTACCGCTAAATGTGTTCCACTGAAGTGGTTAACAAAAGAATTTAAAAGTTGACGTGTTAGCTTCAAGTTAGGTTAAAGGACTAAAACTACACACTTTATTTAATGAAAGGTTAAATGTGCTATATCAATTGAAATAGTAGATGCCAAAAATCGGAATTAGGCAATAACTCAGGGACTAAAACTACTATCTTCCTATTTAATAATAAAAATAGTATCTAAATAGTTATTTCTCTTTTAAAACATCTCACTCCATTGGCAAGTACTAT